>CANSNZ010001488.1:1275000-1389161 GCA_947646795.1 Beta lomatogona
TTGTTGTTGTTGTTGTTGTTGTTGTTGTTGTTGTTGTTATTATTATTATTATTATTATTATTATTATTATTATTATTAATTATTATTACATTATTAATTAATATAATAATTATATTATATTATTCTTTTTATTATTATTATTATTATTATTATTATTTATTATAATAATAATCATTTATTATTATTAAATTATTTATTATTAATATCAATTATTATTATTATTATTATTATTATTATTATTATTATTATTATTATTATTATTATTATTATTATTATATTATTATTATTATTATTATTTGAAATTCATTATTACTATCAATATTATCAATATTATTAATATTAATATTAATTATTATTTTTAATTATTATTATTTCATTTCATTTCAATTCAGTTCCGTTCTGTTCTGTTCCAATCTGTTTAGTTTTAGTCCAAAAGAACGGGTCCAAAGTGTGGTGAGATTGAGATGGGAGGTTGGAAGGTTGGGAGTTGAGATAGTCTTTGTTACACAATAACTGTTATACGCAAGACTTGTGTTTATAAACATTGGTAGAAAATTCATACATTTTATATGGTTCATATTTGACCCAATGCTAAAACTTTTTGTATATGCCATTGTGAGTCTGTAATACTCCCTCCATTTCTTTTTAATCTACACACTTTCCTTTTTGGTCTGATTCTTTTTAATCTACACACTGTTGCTTTTTCTATTTTCGGTAACATGTCACATCTACTTTCTCCTCTTTTTCCACCCATGTCATCTACTTTTTAATATTTTAACCCATTTTTTAATTTATCTCTATCACTTTTCAATTTCTCTCTCCATCTTTTCAGTTTCTCTCTCATACTTTTACTCTTTTTCTTTGGTTCTCCCCCAAAGTAAAGTGAGTAAATGAATATGAAATGGAGGGAGTAGAAATTATGAATAACAGGATACTATTCAAGACTTGCCGACATAGTTACATTTACAAAGTAAATTTATGCAAAAGTACATCTTTCGAAAGAGTTCAACACAGGCAAGCTAGTGACGGTCTTTATAAATTTTTTTTACGGGAAGAAAAATGATTTCATTCATAAAGGGTAGCTAAACGGCACTTACAATCAATTCCTGAAAAATCGAAAAATTCCAACATAATTATATAACACCTTAGAACTAGATACATCGCAGATTTGATTAAAAATAGACTTAATAAAAAACATCATTTGAAGCAATACAATCTGTGAGTTGGCTCTGATTCGGCTTAACTTCTGCTGATGCATAGTCGTTTGGGTGAAGATACTTCCGTGGTCTTCTATATTCTTACATAGAATAGAGATTGTTAGATCTTCTTCCTTCATCATACGAACAAAAAAAAAAAGTAATTAAACACCCTAAAATAAATACCATCTTAAGGATGGGATATACTTATTGGAAGCAATTAAAAGAGTTTTTGGGGCTTACCACCGGTACGAACACCAGTGGAAGCCCCTAGAAAAATTCACAATTGAGGCCACTAAGAAAAAAGATGAAAGAGAAAAAAGGGTAAATGAATGAAGGAAAACCCTTCAAAAAAGAAGAAAAACCTAGCGATGCAGGCTATGAAACCCTCCCACGGAGAAACCCTAGAGAGGAGAAAACCCTCCCAAGGAGAAACCTTAGAAGGAACCGAAAGATTTTCTAATTGAAAGAAATGAAACTTGAGATAATCCTGACGATCTTTATAATGAAGATTAACTTCCTTACCATTTTTTAGATGGCACGTCCACAGCATAAAAGTTAGAAACTTTATAGGTTGATGAAGAATCGATGGATTGAGTATTTTATATCTAGTGTTAGCAAGTTGTTGGCATTTACCTTCGGCTTCCAAATGTGCAGCTTAAAAAATCTTCTTTCTTCATGCACGGGTTTGATGCTAGGGTTTAAGGACTCGTTGAGGTTTTAACTTTGAATGATGAAGTTGGGAACTTATGAGTTATGGCTTAGGGGGTTCAATAATGATTTGCGAAAGTATTTTTGCTTGCTTGGCCGGGCTTTCCAGCTCAAAGTTTGTTGCTTGGAGAGCTCCTTGTGCTACCCATTTCACAAGGTGACTATGTTGCGGAATAATTCATAATTTTTTTATAAGGAGAGAAAAACTAGGTTAGCCCCTAATATAGGACCAACCTAACACATCCTTACGGATGATAGAAAGGAACATAGGGTCATCCAACTCGAACCATTGATGAAGAGTAAGACACGAATGACCTTTATGCGCCAAGAAATCCGCTGCTCGATTAGCCTCCCTAAAGCAGTGGTTGAAAGAGACATTGGAGAAGAGAGAAATATCCCTGCCTACATCACAAATAAAGTTGTCAATCTCCCAGGGGACTTTCCAACTTTTTCTAAGGGAGTTAATAACAACCAAATTATCCCCCTCAATACAAACATTTTTCAAACCTAAGGCCAAAGCCGTCTTAACACCTTCATGCATACCCCAAGCTTCCGCAACCAAAATCGAAGAGTTAGCAGCTACAAACTTGGCTCCCGTAATATAATCTTAGCCAAATGGTCCCGAATAATAAACCCAAAGGAGGCCTCACCCGAACTCAACTTTGAACCATCAAAATTAATCATACACCAATCTGGAGGAAGGGGGGGACCACTAGACCTCTTTTGACATCCTACCTTTTGTGTGATTGACATCTCTACAGGTATGGGACTCCACTCCATCTAAACTAACCATGCTACCTTTAGCATGACTCCAACTTCTAACAAATTCGTTAATGAGAGCAACAGTTTTAAAAGGAGACACCCCATCCTGATTAAAACACACTTTATTACGAGAAAACCATGTATACCACCAAGAGAAGTCCAACTTACAAATTTGATCCTTTGAATAGAAAGAACGTAAAGAGGAAATAATATTACACGCCAACTGATTACCATCCACTAGAGGATAGAAGGCCATTCACTAACTTGTTGTAATGAAAAAATAATATCCTGTGTAAAAGGACAATGAAAAAGAAGATGAGAGATATATTCTGAGTGATAATTACACAAATTACACTCCTCAGGAACAAAAACATGACTTTTCTCCAAACGAACTTTGGTAGGAAGACCATCTAAATAAATCTTCCAAAGGAAAAATTTAATCTTAGGAGGAACAGGGAGATCCCAAATCCAAAGGAAACTTACATTAGAAGCTGGTTTAAACCATAACCTTGGATGAGCTTTGCTCCCGATTTGACATAATAGACACCATTCGGATTAAGACCCCAGATTAATTTATTTGAAAGATTTGAACTTGGAAGAAACAAATTAAGGATATCTTGACCAATAAGCGTCGAAACCAAACTATTAACTTTACCCATATCCCAATTTCTATGAGAAGAAATCACTTCATTAACATATACATTCTCTGAACCCTCTATAATAGGACATATCTCCGAAATAGGAAAAGGATAGACCTAATTATCATTCCAAAAAGAAATGAGAGAGCCATCTTCAACTTGCCATCTTAAACCTTTCTTAAAAGTGTCTATGAGACTTAGCAGTTTTCTCCATTGCCAAGAAGTGTTAGCAGGAGGGGAATATGACCAAAGTGACTCCTCCTTTAAATACTTAGATTTAATCATACTCACCCATAGATTTGACGGATCTAAAATAATTCTCCAAAGGAGCTTCATTTGCAGAGCCATATTAGACACATGAGCCTTTTTAATACCAAGCCCCCCATAGCATTTAGGTTTGCAAATTCTATCCCAACCAATAAGGTTAGAGCCACTTGACTCCGGATTTTTATTCCAGGTGAAATTTTTGTTTACTTTATCAATATCTTCAAGAATTGACTTAGGAAGCGAGAAACTTTGCATTTGAAAACTAGCCTTAGCTGACAGGTTGAAATTAATTACACAACTCTACCAGCTTGAGAAAGAGAATTTGCTTTCTATTTAGTTAACTGCTTTTGGGATTTATCAACTACATCACAAAGGTTGCTTTAGTGACTCTTTCATCAATATCAGGCAACCTAGATACTTTCCTAAAGAAAATCTTAAAGTTTAAAGGAAGAAAATCTTAAAGTTTAAAGGAAGAAAATCATCCCAAAATTAAAATACGCCACAACAAAGGCATAACACACACTCTTCTCACTTTGTCACTCAGACTCACATTAAATGAAGAAAGAGACACGCTTAAGCAAAAAGCCCCAAATTTTACTCTAAACCCTAGCAACGGAGAGTTAACTGTACCATTCAACCAGAAATTTGGATAAAGGTACTTAAAATTTATCATTAATAGCCCCAAATAATAGTATGAATCAGAGATTAGTTAACTTTAAATGCACACCAACTCTACTTTCGCAGACTAGTCTGACTAGAACAAAATTGAATTTAGCAGGGCTAAAACCTACTAATCACTCTCTGAGATAGAGACAACACTTAAAGGAGAATTCAGCAAGAAAAACGCTTTCGAAATCATAGCAAAGAACCAAAGAAGCAAACAATTGGAACGAAACTGGATTAGAATAGTATAATTTGAGGAGAAATCTGAAGGAATTTGGGCTAGGATTTACTATCGGGGGAATTGGGGCTTTTTTCGCTTTTCTCGCTTTCTAGCTTTCTCTCTCATCTTTATATTCCTAACTTCTGGGGATAATTCATAATTTATAACTCCCCTTTTATTTTGTAATTCCAACGTTTCGATTTTTATTTTTGTCAATATATAAGTTTGACCATTAATATCTCTAATGTTTTTTTTGAAAGATAATATCTCTAATGTTTTTTTAAAGATAATATCTCTAATGTTTAATTAGTAAAAAATTGAAACTTTATTGAAATTGGAAGCCGATACACATTGAAATATGAATCAATAGCATTTTACATAATAAGATTTATTTTATACTTCCTGTGTTCCAATTGACTTGCAATATTAGCACTTTGAAGTCTCGAAATACATAATTTTAACCATTAATATCTTCTAATATCTATAAGGTAAAATTATAAAAAGGTAATATTTTGAAAGTATACATTGAAACAAATCTAACAAGATTTCACATGACTATGCTTAACCTTATATATTAATCAGTATTTGTTCCAATTTACTTGAAACGTTTGTATTCTTCACGCCTCCCAATGTACAACTTTAACCATTAATATCTTCTGTTATCAATAAATAAAAATTATAAAGAAAATGATATTGTGAAAGCATTCATCGAGACGAATCTTTAACAAGATCCCACATAAGTATGTTTAACCTTATATATTAATCATATTAGATGGTCGCGAGGGAAAGTATGAATAGTGTAAAACTCCATCTGTTGCAAATGAATTGGAACTGAGAGTATATTCCTAAAAATATGGTTAAAGTTAGTTGATATATAATGTAAAATTCAAAACATCTATACAAATATATTAAAAGGTGTTCCTGTCAAAGGAACGGTGCCACGTGGTACTCTTCTGAAGCTTCTAATACACATGTTTATAATCTCAATAAAAAATATATTAACAATGTGTAGTTACTAGGATTCGAACACATGACCTTCGAAATGAAATGTGAGAGTTTAACCACTAATCCATTACACTTTCAATGCTTAATGTTTCAAAGTAAAACAGAACAAAGTCTTATAATTATATGTAAATATAAAAACATGTAGGCAAGCTTTTTGATCTTTAACCTTTTTATTAAGTAATAACATTCTCTTACCCCCATTGAAATTGTTATTTTTATCCCCATTTCCTTAGAATTTTTTTTAACAACTTATCATGACATAACGTCCATTTTTCAATTTCGCACTAGACAGAATATTACAAAAAGCTAATAGTAACTAACCCGGGGCATCGCCCGGGCCAAAATACTAGTTATAATTATTAAACAAAAGATGGAGGAAGTATTCAACTAGCTTCGATCCCAAGCAAAGCGCAAGTTATGAGATCCTTAGTACTTTTTATTATTTTAAAGTATATTATTTCTCTCTTAGATTTTCTTGTCAAAATAATTTAGTTTGTAAGCTTTTTAGATAGAAAACAAATATAGTCATAGTTACCTAACACATCATCGTATGAACCAAGTAAAATATAAGTGGATCAAATTCATCGATACAGACATAGAGTTACTGTTGGAACATTTATAGTGTAATGGGTTTTATAAGCTCATATGGCTCTATACTAGAAGAGGAGGAGGTCTAGTACGCAAAAACACGTGAAACAATCAAGCAAAACAGGAGGTTGGTCGCGGGTCGCGACCAGTGCACTTTCACGACTCGCGATCTATATCGCGGGTCGCGACGTATATTTTGTTTTGGGGCGTGAAATTTTGCGTGGACGGTTTATAATCGTTGTATTGTGTACGTTATCCTTTTAATGACGATTAAGTATTCTTAATCAGGGGATTAAAGGGAGATTAAGACAATAATAGCTCTAATCTATGAAGGGAATATTTTATATATGACCTTTGTCATTCTTATGAGGGGGGATGAAAAATCAGTTTTCATATTCAAAACCACTTGCTTTGTTTGAGAGAAACCTTGCTATTTTCTCTCTAGTGTTCTTCACAATCTTCAAAATCAAAGTTCTTGTTGATTCACATAGAAGATCATCTTGTGAATTGTTTTCTCCATTGTATCTCATTAGCTATTTCGTGTTAACCCAGTGATTCTAGAGGGGCGAAATTAAACTAATAGGAAAGCGTAGTTTTCGTGCCTTGGAGTGGTATATCCGGTTCCCTTATTTGATCACACTTCTAACAATCTATTAGTTTAATTTTCTTCTTTTCGGATATGGCTCAATCACTCAAGGACATGACTATGAACTTCCAAAAGTTGGACAAGTTTGAGGGGGTGGGTTATCGAAGATGGCAAAAGAAGATGCACTTCTTGTTGACAACTTTGAGTGTGGTGTATGTTCTTTCAACACCCATGCCAACATTCCCGAAAGATGGAGAGGAAGAGTCCGTGGAGACTACAAGGAAGAGAACAAAGTGGGAGAATGATGACTACATTTGCCGGGGTCACATCCTCAACTCCCTTACCGACACTTTGTTCGATCTTTACCAAAATGTGGAGAGTGCAAAGGAACTTTGGGATGCTCTTGAGGCCAAGTATATTTCGGAAGATGCTTCAAGTAAGAAATTTATTATAGAGCAATTTCACGAAGTTCATCATATTTTGAACCAAGTAAGATCACATGGCATGGTGATGGATGAGGCTATTGCCGTTGCCTCAATCATTGATAAATTACCACATTCTTGGAAAGAAACTAAGCATTCCTTGAAACATAGGAAGGAAGATATGTACATGGAGCAATTAGGAACTCATCTTCGTATTGAAGAGGGTATCCGGGCTCAAGATGGGGTTAAGGATACTATTACTAGTATTCCTAAGTCTACCGTGAATATGGTAGAGGTTGGTGGGTCTAGTGGGACCAAGAAATCCAACAATAACAACTCTAAAACCAATTTTGCAAACAAGAAGAGGAAGACCCTCACTTGTTGGGTATGTAATGGACCTCATCTCATGAGGGATTGTCCTTCTAAGAAGAAGAAGACAAAGAACGAACAACCTAGTGTTGTTCAAAACCAAGGTAAAGTTGCACATGAAAATGTAATTAAATAAATGAATTTTGTGGCTATGATTTCTGAAATTATGGTTGTGCAGGTTGATGATTCTTGGTGGATAGATTCGAGGGCCTCTAGACATGTGTGCAATAATAAGCACTTCTTCAAGTCTTTGGAAGAATTGGATGATGGTCCAATCTTGTATATGGGGAATGATCCTACGGTAAAGGCCAAGGGCATAGGCCAAGTAGAATTGTTGCTAACCTCGGGAAAGACCTTAACTCTCCAGGATGTCGTTTATGTACCGGAAGTTAGGAAGAATCTTGTGTTGGGGGGTCTTTTGAATAAATTTGGTTTTAAAGTTGTATTTGAATCGGATAAGTTTATTGTTTCCAAGGGTAGTATTTATGTAGGACAAGGATTTTATTGTAATGGGATGTTTAAATTTAGTATTAATAATGCAATTGATACTAGTTCTATTTACATGCTTGATGTTTCTTCTCTATGGCACAATCGATTATGTCATGTAAACTATCGTAGATTATATGACATATCTAAGCTAGGTTTAATACCTTATTTCGATTTAAAGTTAGAGAAGTGTAAGACGTGCATGCTATAATAAGATTACAAAAAATTCTTATCCTAGTGTGACTAGACAAACGGTATTGTTAGAATTGGTGCATAGTGACTTGTGTGACTTTCATAGTTCACCTTCTTTGGGAAATAAAAAATATATTGCAACTTTTATCGGTGATTTTTCAAGGTTTTGTTACATATACATATTATTTACTAAAGATGAAGCACTAGAAAAGTTTAAGATTTTTAAGACCGAAGTGGAACTTCAACTTAATGAAAGGATTAAAAGACCTCGGACGGATAGGGGTGGTGAATACTATAATCCTAGCTATTTTAGTTCCATTGGTGTAATTCATGAAACAACCGCCCCATACTCACCTCAAAGTAATGGTATAGCGGAAAGGAAAAATAGGGTTATAAAAGAAATGGTTAACACTATGCTTTCTAATTTGGGTCTTGATGACGTTTTTGGGGTGATGCAATTTTAACTGCATGTTATATATTAAATCGAATTTCTAATAAGAGGAATAAGACTACCCCTTATGAACTTTGGTGTAACAAAAAGCCTAATCTCAATTACCTTAAGGTATGGGGTTGTAGGGCAATTGTCAAATTGACGGAAGCTAAAAGGAAAACTTTAGGTGAAAAAGGAATTGATTGCATTTTTATAGGCTATGCGGTACATAGCAAATCCTATAGGTTTTATGTCATTGAGCCAAATGATTTTGTCTCTATCCATACTGTGATAGAGTCAAGGGATGCAATATTTGATGAGACTCGATTTTCATCGATTCCAAGACCAAAGGACATGATACCTAGTATTAGTTCCAATGTTGTGGATGACATTAACAATGATCATGATACTACAATACTGGAAATTAGGAAAAGTAAAAGAATTAGAAAAGATAAATCTTTTGGACCGGATTTTCAACTATATTTAGTTGAAGGGTCAAGGGAGTCTATTGTGACTTAAATTTCATATTGTTACAATATGGAGGAGGATCTTAGGACCTTTGATGAGGTTATGAAATCTCATGATTCTGCTTTCTGGAAAGAGGCACTGAATGATGAAATGGATTCAATAATGACAAATCATACTTGGATTTTAGCTAATTTACCTCCCGGTTGCAAACCACTAGGTTGTAAGTGGATTTTCGTAAGAAAAAGGAAGATCGACGGAACCATACTAAAACATAAGGTCCGGTTAGTGGTCCAAGGTTTTAGGCAAAGATATGGTATCGATTATTTTGACACTTATGCTCCGGTTGCTAGAATAGATACCATTAGACTTTTGATAGCATTGGCTGCTATTCATGGTCTAGTAATTCACCAAATGGATGTCAAAACTGCCTTCCTTAATGGTGCATTGGAGGAGGAAGTGTACATGAATCAACCTGAAGGTTTTGTAGTCAAAGGTCAAGAGACTAAGGTTTGCAAATTAGTTCGATCTTTGTATGGTCTTAAACAAACACCTAAGCAATGGCATCAAAAATTTGATGAGGTCATTTTGTCTAGTGGGTTCAAAATAAATCAGTCCAATAAGTGTGTATATAGTAAATTTGATAATAACGGTAATGGAGTTATAATTTGCTTATATGTTGATGATATGCTTATCTTTGGGACTGATTTGGAAGAAGTGGAAAAGACCAAAGTCTTTCTCTCTTCTAGCTTCTCCATGAAAGATTTGGGTGAAGCGGATGTTATTCTAGGTATTAGAATAATGAGAGGTAAAGGGTCAATTTCTTTATCACAATCTCATTACATTGAGAAAGTGATCAAGAGGTTGAATGAATTGAACTCGACTCATTTTGCTACTCCGATGGATCCTAGTGTTCACTTGGTTCTGAGTAGTGGTACTCCTATTTCACAATTGGAGTATGCAAGGTTAATTGGAAGCTTGATGTATGCTATGACTAGCACTCGGCCGGATATAGCTTTTGCTATTGGTAAACTCAATAGGTATACTAGTAATCCTAGTATGTTGCATTGGCAAGCATTGAGAAGAGTGCTAAGGTATTAGAATAAAACCTTGGATTATGTCATAACTTACAAAGGAGAGCCTTCTATTTTAGAAGGTTACTCGGATGCTAGTTGGATTTTCAATAAGGAAGATTATTCATCCACAAGTTGATGGGTGTTTCTTCTTGGAGGAGGTGCTATTTCATGGGCATCCAAGAAGGAGGTGCTATTTCATGGGCATCCAAGAAGCAAACATGTATAACGGATTCAACAATGGCATCGGAATTCATTGCATTGGCATCTTGGTGCCAAGAAGCGGAATGGCTAAGGAATGTGTTGAGTGAGGTTGACTTGTGGATCAAACCTATGTCACCTCTTGCTATTCATTGTGATAGTGCATCAACCATAGCTAAAGCTTATAGTGAAGTCTACAATGGCAAGTCAAGGCACATTGGAGTTAGACATAGCTATGTGCGTGAAATGATAAGGAATAGTTGTATAACTATTAATTTTGTTCGGTCTAGTTTGAATTTGGCGGATACGTTTACTAAACCGTTGTCAAGGGAACTAGTGAACAAAATGAACAAAGGGATGGGTCTTAAGCCTATTGAACAACCTATGGTGAAGGAAAACTCAATTTGACGTCTAATACAACGTTAGATCTCGAATTCAATGAGGATAGTACTTCTCTAGAAGGTTGGGAACACTTGTTTAACACATCCCAAGGTTAGTGCTTGTTTCTACAATGTTAAGAGGTTGAATTTATTTCTTAATAAATCATTGATAAGTGCTCAATTGTAGGAGCATGTTCGTAAAGATTTACCTATATAAGCTAGAGGTTTGGCCGCTTCACCAAGTCTAAGGCTTGACTTGGAACGCTTATCACTAGTACAGAATGGACAATTTGCGTCGGATGCGAGGCGCCCATTTGCGTCGGACATGGGTCCGACGGCACAGGCCTCGACGCAGATCAAGATATAGGATCTGCGTCGGACAACAACGCGACGGTTGATTAGGTATCTGCGTCGGACCCGCCTACTATGCGCGCGGATGGGCGGCGCCAAGCCACGGCGCCAAAGCCTAGACTCATCTGCGTCGCACATTGCTAACATGCGACGCAGATGAGTGCTACCAAGCCCTACCTTATTCTGCCCTAAACAGTGATTTGCGTCGGACATAAGTCCACATCCGACGCAAATTGCTATTTTTTTATTTAAAAAAAATTAATTTCATGAACTGCAGCTCGTAACATTGGAATTTCAACTGGTGTTTCAACTCAAGCAAATTAACCAGTAATTAACCAATTGGAATTTCAACTTAAACAAATTAACCAGTAATTAAAAAAAAAAAAGTGGTGTTTTACTGAGTAGAAGGGGTGTTTTTTTACAAACACTAATTACAAAAAACAAATCCACAAATTACGAAACCAAAAAGAGAAAATTACACAAAATTAAAATGAGAAAATTACATAAAAATCATAAAAGAGAAAATTACTAAGATCTACTCGGATCTTGAGATGAGGATGAAAGCCTAATTTAAAAAAAAGCGAAATAAATTACTCGGTGTAGTTGACTCGCTCGTTGTCTTTCTTCTCGCTGTTCACCTTTGTGATTCCGTCGACGTTTCATGGCTTCAACGGAAAAATTTCGCTTCGAAAATCCCGGATTCGAGAATGAAAAAATTAAACAAAAAGAAATCGGATCTAAAAAATGAAAACAAAAAAACCGAACATTCAATATTAAACATGCATAACTCGTAATTTGCAAAAGTGCTTCCAAAAATCAAAAGTCAACCGAAAAAACTAAGAAAAAAATCATTAAAAACAAGAAGAAATTGAGAAAAAAATGTTACCGGTGATTAGAATTGCAAAAATCACAAATTTCGAAGTTCATAGTCCAATCGGGAGCAACAAGAAGCTCCGCAATTTTTAGATGTGAGACGACGAAGATGAAGAAGACGATCAAGATAACGAAGGCACCATTTTCTTCGTTCGTTCGGATTTTTAGAAGCGAAAATTTGTTTTGTAGAGTGGAGGAGAGAGAAAGAAGAAGGGGGTTGAAACTTGAAAGATTGAAGTGGGAAGCGGCGCGGTTAAATTTGAGAAGTGGGGAATTTAGGTTAAGGGTGAAGTGGGGCTTTAAAAGAGTTGGGCGTGATTAATATGGGCCTATCATCTGCGTCGGATGGGCCAATTGGTCCACGAGATAGGGCATGTCGAGATTAGAGATGAGAGGGAGAATCATCTGCGTCGGACGTAAGGAGGATCCGACGGGATGACTATTTGCGTCACACGTGGGCTACATGCGACGCGCATAGCTTTTGTTATGTGCGTCGCATATTTGGCCCATCCGACGCACATAACTGTCTTGCGTCGCACGCTAGTTAAATACGACGCACATAGGTCGTCTTTTGCGTCGATTCCCTGTTGCATGCGACGCAAATGAGTCTTCTGCGACGTTTGTCCTGATGTGCGACGCAGATGGTGAGACGCAAATCGTCTTTTTTCTACTAGTGTATGAATGGATATGGACACCAAGGCTTCATAGGTGTCGGAGGTTAAGAACTAAGTTTATGCTTATGTGTATTAGTATCTTCAATGATTTGTGGTGATTATATGATTCAAAGCTTTGTCTATCATTATGATCGAAATTATTGTAAAGTTACTTTTACTAAGTGGAGATTCAATCGTAAGATATTTCCATGATGCATGAGCATGTTTTGGTCTGTGATTTATAGCAAGTTGAAAAACTTTTCAACATTACCCTATAAATAGGAGGAGGATTGTTGGAACATTTATAGTGTAATGGGTTTTATAAGCTCATATGGTTCTATACTAGAAGAGGAGGTCTAGTATGCTAAGATTAGAATGCACAAAAACACGTGAAACAATCAAGCAAAACAGGAGGTTGGTCGCGGGTCGCGGGTCGCGACCACCGCGCTTTCACAACTCGCGATCTGTATCGCGGGTCGCGACGTATATTCTGTTTTGGGGCGTGAAATTTTGCGTGGACGGTTTATAACTGTTGTATTGTGTACGTTATCCTTTTAATGACGATTAAGTATTCTTAATCAGGGGATTAAAGGGAGATTAAGACAATAACAGCTCTAATCTATGAAGGGAATATTTTATATATGACCTTTGTCATTCTTATGAGGGGGGATGAAAAATCAGTTTTCATATTCAAAACCACTTGCTTTGCTTGAGAGAAACCTTGCTATTTTCTCTCTAGTGTTCTTCACAATCTTCAAAATCAAAGTTCTTGTTGATTCACATAGAAGATCATCTTGTGAATTGTTTTCTCCATTGTATCTCATTAGTTATTTCGTGTTAACTCGGTGATCCTAGAGGGGCGAAATTAAACTAATAGGAAAGCGTAGTTTCCGTGCCTTGGAGTGGTATATCCGGTTCCCTTGTTTGATCACACTTCTACCAGTTACTCTTTAAGAAAGTCATCATCTCTCGAACAACCAAATGTGCATCTTCCAACAAAAAATCCCTTAGTTACTTCTATAATATTCTAGGCAAAAACATTAGTATTAGCATAGTTGGTGTTTTCTTTAAAAAGTGTGTACGAGTTAATGTAGTTCTTATTAGTGTCAATTGTTTCTGTTTGGTTGTATTAGCATTAGGTTGCACTCCAAGTTTTCATTAATGCAAATTTTCTCGATGTCAAAAAAAAAAAAAGCATAGAATAAATGAGTTCCTACACCAAGTGTTTTCTATTACTCAAATTACAGAGGACCTTGAGGTAAAAGGGCTTCGGATTTGCTTTCATTGTCCTCTTCTTTTCTACCTTTTTATAACTAAAATTTAGATGGTGTTAGCTATGGATATGTAATTATAAGACCATCTTTTTTAAGTTTTAGCAGTCCTTTCGAACTCCCAGCAACTTCACTGTCCCAATTCCCATGAGTTCCCAAGCAAACAAGAATGCCCATTGTCCAAGTTCAGACGTTATGCAAAAAAGCCCGTAATAAACTTCCATTTTCTGATTGCAACAGGGAAAGCCTGTTTTACAGTTACAAACTGTTCAGACAGAATTACAAGAATGACCTATAATTCAATTCATATATCATCATATATCACATCATAGGTGCACAATAGATGAATCTTTCAATGTCTCCGGAACACAACCCTCTCCCATCAACCAAAACAGTTCTTACACGAGCCACTCAATTCCTCGTCACACATCTTCCAAATTCATAATACCAGAGAAAGTGTGCTTCCATTCACAGTTGACTCCGGTGCAGTATGTTTCTAAGACTAAACATAATAAGAATTGACAGCGTTTGCTACTATCAGGACACCTGTTCAGCAGTGGCAGCAGCTAGCGGCTGTAGTGCTTTCAAAGGGTTCATGATGACACCGTCAATAAGCCCATATTCCTTGGCTTCTTTAGCACTCATGAAGAAGTCACGGTCAGTGTCCTGGTTGATCTTTTCCAAGCTTTGACCAGTGTGGTAAGCGAGATACCCGTTGAGATTTGCCTTGTGGTGCAGCATTTCATTTGCCTGGCCAGCAGAAAGAGAACAGCGATTGAGCTTGCATTTTTATTTTTTATCAGATCAGCAGTAATATGTTTCCAATCAATAATGTTCAGACTAATGCAAGGATCTTGGAACAATGCTTGGGTTTTCAGAACATCACAAACTTAAACACGGAAAGAGACTTCGTCTTCTAGGATTGGGGAGAACTGTCTATAACTAGAGTAAATTATCTTGCGGGGATGCAATAATAGAAGGTGACAGCTTTACCTGGATGTCTATGTCAGTTTGACCACCCTGTGCACCACCAAGAGGCTGATGGATCATAATCCTTGAATTAGGCAAGCTGTACCTTTTTCCTTTATATATGATATCACATCACGATGATAAAACAATACTTAGCTTTTGACAGAGATAGCTGAATCAAACATTGTCAGTAATCCAATCAAGTGTGGATGATTTACCTTTGGTGCCGGCACTTAGAAGGAACGCTCCCATACTGCACAAGAATGTCAATAACATTCAGAATACACACAAGTCCATATGTCAATAACATCCAATTACAAAGTACTGAAAAAGCATGCAGGCTATCTAATACTCCAGGATCACTGGAAAACAAAGCATTCAAAAAGAGAGGATTGGTAAAGAACTTGTTTGGTAAAGAGGGGATTGGGCATAAATTCGAGGATTGACTAATCAAATCCTCTAATATTGGTGTTTGATAAATAGAGGATTGGAAGAGCTTCTGACCCAAACCTTTAAAATTTTAAAAAAACTAGTAAGGGGAGCTTTTTGGTGAAAGAAGATTGAGAAAATTATGGTGAATTGGGAATTAGGCTAAAAATACAACCAACTAGCAGCAGCTACGTGTATAAGCAACTAGTCAAAGCTAATACAACCAACTAGCAGCTATCTGCTTGTCAAACAGGATCTAAGTGATACAAATTTGCTATGGAGTCTCAATTTAACTCCACACTCTAGTAAAGAAGAATATTGGCTTTCAGACAAGGAGTTAATGACATAATTTCCTTAAAAACAAAGCATTCAAAAAAAAATTGTAAAACAAGGGTTACAAAAAGGTTATTCAACAGCACTACTACAGAGAAAAACTGCCAAGCAACGATAGCAAGGATTATATGTGACAAGTCTCAAAGAAGTGCCCAATAAGAAACCGCCTCCCCCTCAAAATCCGCAGGTAACAGTTCAAACTATGTTGTCAGAAACAGAATCTGCTGCAAGGCTCGAAATTCATCACCCTGATTGACTATGAAAGCAGACCACAAGCTTAATTCCTTCTGTCAAGACTCAGGGCCAAAGGAGGGCAATGGTAAGAGATGTGCCCCTGCTCCCCTCACCACCCACCCACCACCCCCGGGCTGTAAAATAACTAATAGTAAGTATCCATTCAGGTTGATAATAATGCAATTGTTCAGATAAGTATGGAAACCCCGGGGGTGGGGTTGTACTGGAAAGAGGTTCTCCCTTACTAAGAAGGTCAGCACATGAACCAAGCAATTCTGTCCTGCTAGCCTAGACTGAGCACAAATGGAGAAAAAAAAGAACACAAAACTCAAATAAGACTTTCATTACAACAGAGAAAAACCCCAAAAAAGTCGACAAGTTTGGACCTCCAGAAACTTATATTGTTACAGACAATCACAGGACATTCTATGCAACCCTCTTCAAAATTCATAACTTATGCACCAGTTTGAAAACCATAGAGAGAAGAAAAAGAAAACACAGCAAAGAAATAATGTTGAAAGTGAATTAAAACTTGGAAGTCCATAAACAAAGGAACAAAAGTGCTGAATAATCAAGAAATTTAAAGTCACCTTGCTGCAAGTCCAACACATACAGTGGAGACATCAGGTCGGATGTGCCTCATTGTGTCAAATATTGCCATACCTAACAAGAAGATAATTAGAGGCTTAGAACCATATAACTTGATAAGGGGAAAAAAAAGGAAGGAGCTGCCATCACTTATTAGCAGATAAACTGAATATAATAAGAAAATATTACCAGCTGTAACTGACCCTCCCGGAGAATTCACATACATAACAATATCCTGCAAATGTCACCAAAAATGCATCGAACACATACAGAAAATTAGTAAATTACCAAAACTAAGAGAAAGAAGTATCATAAGTTGACACATGCCCACACCACTCAAGAAGGGTTTTGCATAACAAATACTTCATAAGCTAGTGGAAATTCAAAGCAGCGTAATATTTCATAAATCCTTAGAAAATAGCAAGTTGCACGGAGATGAACATTAGCACTATGTATAAGGCCTAAGCAAGGTATATCAAAAATATTTACATAAGCAGCAATCATAGTACAACTTAACTTGAACATCTTTATACAATGCTAAATCAAATCTACAATATTGAACCAAGAGCATCACATACCAAGGGTCCAATGATATGCCAAGTTAGATATATAATCAATAAGAAAGACTTGGCAAAAGCATATAGAACCTCCAAGTCATCTCCCAAAAGTCAACAATTACAAACCTAAGGGATGTTTGGTAGATGGTAATGGGGCAAAGGAATAATGACTGCAATTCCCTTTGCATGTGTTTGGTCAACATTTCTTCCATCCCATTTTCCGCATGTCCCTCTTTTCATGGTGTTTCAACCCCCCCCCAAAAAAAAAAAAAAAAAAAACCCCACCTGGGACTTGAATTCCCCACCTCAAGGGTCTTGACATCTCAACCCATCATCATCTTCTTTAATCAACACAACTAAACTTCAGCATCCTGCCCACCATGGCCGATGAACCCAGCACCACTACCCTAACCTGCCATCAGCAACACCACGACGTCACTCAACACAACTGCCTCACATACCCCCACAACACCACTATGCCAAACCACCGTCAACCCCCACCACATCACCAACCACCATGGAGACTTTGCCAAGCACATCAACCCCTAGATTGAAATATGAAGGTTGAGAATGGTACATTTTAACACTATCAAGGTCGTGTTTAGCCGAGAATGTTCCAGATGTAAAACCTTTGACCATTCTACCATTATAGAGTAGAACCTCAACCATTTCAAGGCTACATAATGGCGGTGGTTACAAACCATGGGAGGAAAAAGGGTGGAGGTAGAGCATTGTTTGTGAATTGGAGAGGTTTGAGGCGGCTTGGTGGTCTCAAATTGATGCAGCGGTGGTTATGTTCAGCTTGATGGGTTGAATTTTACGTTTTTTTTTCCTTTTTCTTTTTTGTTTTACCAAACACTTAAAATTGAACGGAAGCCCTTTCTCTTCTCAAACCAACCAAGACAGTAAATTAGATGGGATTTCATTCAATTCCTTCCCTTTCTTTTTCTTGTTCCTTTTCTATTCCTGACCCCCAAACCAAACAGCCCCCTAGACTTTAATGAAAGAAACTAGCAAAAAAATGGAAACAAAAACTGGTAGCTGACAGGAGTTAAATTAGCTCAATGTATTAGGATTATCGGCAAACCTAGTCGTTAAGAAGTAACTGAAATGCTTAGGATGACATATAACATGTAAACTACAGTACTTGTTGGAGTAGCTTTTCATTACAGCTCTAATGGGGATAAAACGAAACATATTCATCGCACACTAGCTTGTTGGACTAGCTTCACATTACAGCTCTAATGGGGATAAAATGAAACATATTGATCGCACACTAGCTTGTTGGAGTAGCTTCTTATTACAGCTAATTTGTCGGGCAGATGCAATGCTAGCTTAAATATCCTTGACAAACAGTGTCTAATCACAGAGAAGGCAATTATCTAAAAGTACTTGTTTTAATTTCTAAGGTAAGCCACTTATCACACAAGGATATCAATATATCATCATAATATAAACCAACAAAGTGAGAATTCAGCAATTAGTATAATATAATAAGAAATGTGATACATTACATCCATCTCATTCGACCTTATATAGACTCTAAAATTTTCTATAGCAACTAACGACAAACAAACCTTGGTAGGATCAACGGCATCAAGGTATAGAAGTTGAGCAACAATTATATTAGCCATATCATCGTCAACAGCTCCACCACATCGAATGATTCTCTAAAAATGAACAGATAAGAGTATTCAATACATGGCAAATTGGCCAAACATCGTCACATAATATTCCTTTTCAATCATCAAAAGCTAAAAATAGATAATCAACTCAAACAACCAAAACAAAACCCTTACATATTGAAATAACTGAGTAACCACACTTTGGAACCTCTCCTGTACCATCGGAGGTGGTCCTTGTCCTTGCGCATACGCAGGAAGATACGGTGATGATGGAACCAACAGATCATCTCTACAAAATCCAATTCAAATTTCACATTTATACCACAGCTTCAACAGCAAATTTCACATTTACACATACTGCAGCAACAATAAATCCAAACTTTTGATAAAATTGAAATAAAACACTGAATACAAAACACTTGAACAATTCCTACCTAACTGACTCTACAAAATTCAATTCAAATTTCACATTTATATCACAGCTTCAACAGCAAATTACTCATTTACACATACTGCAACAACAATTAATCCAAACTGTCGATAAAATTGAAATAGAATACTTGAACAATTCCTACCTAACTGACTCTACAAAATTCAATTCAAATTTCACATTTATATAACAGCTTCAACAGCAAATTACACATTTACACATACTGCAACAGCAATATATCCAGACTTTCGATAAAATTGAAATAGAACACTTCAACAATTCCTACCTAACGGACTCAACAAAATTCAATTCAAATTTCACATTTATATCACAGCTTCAACAGCAAATTACTCATTTACACATACTGCAACAACAATTAATCCAAACTTTCGATAAAATTAAAATAAAACACTGAATAAAAAAAACACTTGAACAATTCCTACCTAACGGACCAAAGACCAGAGCGCTCATTTCTTCGAGGAGTACCAAATCCATCAGAATACACCGCCTTAACAGTCGAAGTTCGACGAATTTTCTCGGAAGAATCACTCGTTCTTAAAACCCTAGCAAAATACAATCCATAAAAAAAACTAAAATCGAGCAAAGAGATGAACTGAAAATGCAGAAATTCAAATCTTGAGATTAGCATTAAGAAATAATTTGTTACCTGGTAGAAAGAGGCTTGAATGGAAGAGAGAGAAAGTGAGAATCAGAGGAGCGAGAAACGAAGTGGTTGTTGTCGAAGATGGAAGTGTTGAGTCTTGGAGTTGTTGAAGATGATTGTAACGCTACATATGAGTGAGCCATTGTTTTTTGTGAAGATATCTTCAGCTCAGAAAAGAGTGAGAGAAGAGAAAGAAGAGAAGTTAGCTAAGGTTTTAGGGGAAATGGTCAATTTCAGAGTGTGATAGGAAGAATGTTGAGAAAAATGGGTTGAGTTTTTATGGGCCTGTTTTTGTGAACAAGGACTAAGGTGGACTTGCTACATTTATCGTTTATCAACTTGTTTAATTATCAACATTTTTATTTTTTGAGAGGTGCAATTTGTTGATTAAGAAAACTTTTATTTGATTTGATAGGTCGAGTAGGCATCTAATGACCCGGATATGGTTCATTATTAGTAAGTATTAAGTAACTGAGATAGCAGGTTTGAGTAGTTGGCTAGCTCTTCGACTTTTAGGTAGGAGATTAGGGGTCAAATCTCTTTAAACTCCTTCTAGAGAAAGCATCATTCTGATAATCTTTAACTTTTAGATAAATTGGGTTATTGCCTCAAGAGAAAGCATTACTTATCCTATTGTTTCCTTAAAAAAGAGAATATGGATTTATGTTAACCGTCATTAGTACTTCTATTTTGTTAAATTAACCAACATTAGTTGTTAATTCTAGTTTATGACCAAATTAATATAGTATTGTGAAGTAAATCCTAATATGTAGGATGAAAAAAACCACGATTTACCAAATTCATCTATTTGGGAGAAAATTTTTCATGTATTTGATGATATTATAAGGAGGGATCCTTAATACTACACAGTGTCTCATCAAGTATCTCATATCATACTTATCTTGTCACCTTACCCCAATTATATTAATTTTACAATAAGTAATTTTATTTCAGTGAGGCGGCAAAATTAGAAGGAAATGGAAGTGGAGACATATAATGTCGACCACAATAAGAGTAAGCTTATATGCAAAAAATGGATGTCATATTGTGTTTAAGAAATTTCCAAATTTAAGAAATTTCCAAAACATAATAATAAGAAAAGGATGGCTAAAAAGGAATCCTACCATGTGTAATATGGTTATGAATTATCACACATAATAGAAGTGTAATTCTACACGGTCTGTGTATGGATGTGTGTATCCCTTAAAGTCTCTTTTAATCTACAAACTAAGTGTCACATTCCATAATTTTTGTCTAGACTTCGAAGATTTATTACTCTTTTCAAACATATTCATACATCATTGATCAAACACTAAGGATTTTAGAGTGAGTTAATTACAAGCCTTAAAGAAAGCACATACCAAATTCAGTAAATTTATCTAAATACTTCCACTGTTTTTTATTGCATCATGTTGTTTTCATGTTTATCGAGACGTTTATTTGAACGTCAATATCTCTAATTGCGTATAAGTAAAAATTAGAAATATCGGAAGAGTCTCTCCCTTGCTCCGATAGGGTTTGAGTCTTCTACTTGATCTTTCAAGCGTTGTGACCCTCGCTAGGGCAAGATTACAGTCACCATGGCTGATGATCTTGTACAACGTTGCGCGAATCTCACCATTACATAAGAAGAGGATGAAATCGTTGCTCTCATAGGTGATACGGATGAGAGTTGCGAAAGGGACATTTCACTTTCGATTGTTGGAAAAGTTTTGACGGACCGTCCTTATAATTTCGATGCCTTCAAACGAACTATGAATCAGATTTGGGTTGTTTCTAAAGGAGCGATTTTTAGATCGATTAAAAACAGTTTGTTCGTTGTTCAATTTGCTCATGCTAGAGATCGAGCGAAAGTCCTCGACGGGAGCCCGTGGACCTTCGACCAGAACTTAGTTTTGATGACTGAGATTAAAAGTAGTGTGCAACACTCTAATATTAAATTATCTCATTGCCCCTTTTGGATTCGAATCTATAATTTTCCCCTGGATAGTAGATCAGAGAAACATGTTAGAACTATTGCCAATGCTTTGGGCAAAGTTATGGAGGTTGAAGTTAATGATATAGCATGGGATAAATCCGCAAGAGTTAGGGTTCGTCTCGATATCACCAAACCTTTGAGACGAATTCAACGTATCCGTAATAAAGATGGGGGATCTCTTTGATCGAATTTAAATATGAGAGACTCCCAACCTACTGCTATTCTTGTGGTATCATAGGCCACATTGAAAGGGATTATGAAAGGGTCCCTAAGGAAGAACGGAGTATGGAAAAGCAGTGGGGTGCGTGGCTTCGCGCCTCTCCTCGACGGGCAGATTAAAAATGCAGGAGGAAGCAAAGAACTTTGTAAAATGCCGCAAAGCTCTTACTTTCCCTATTGTGAGGAAGGTATGCGAAAAAAGTGTGGTGATGACTAGGGTTGAGGAGGCCCAAAATATTTCGTTGATCGAGGCAACTAGTACGATGAACCAAGGAGATGTTGTGACCCCGAGGAAAAATCAGGTATATGATTTTGATGAGGGTGCTGAAAATAATGAGGGGGTACAAAAGCGCGTGAGGGATGTGGATGGGTTGGCATCAAAGTGCGTGAGGGATGTGGAAGGGCTGGAATCAAAGTGTGAGAGGGAGATGGAAAGTGTGTTGGAAAAAGCAAATTGTGAAGAGGGGTCAATGCAGGTGGAGTTGGATATGTTGGAAAGTGAACGCATTAAAGGGGTTGGGGATAAAGTTAATGTGGCAGGGGGTGGGCCTATGACTATAGATCTGGGTCTTCAATTTGCAGTAGGGACTTGCTCCCCTAAAGGCAAACAAGTGCGAAAATTTAAAAGCACTAATAATAGATGCAAGGTGGAGGTGAAAACTGGAGGGCAGCCATGTAGTCGAAAACCAAAACGAAAGGAGTGTGAGAATGGTGAAGAGGTGATGGATGGTATGGATAACATGATGGCAGACTTAGATAGCTCAGAGAAAAGATTGAAAGTGGGGCATATAATTGATGAGAGGGTTGACTCTTTGACAGTAGCGGAGGTTGGCGAAGTCCAACCCCGCGAACAACAATGAAACTCTTCAGTTGGAACTGTCAGGGAATGGGGAACCCTAGGACAGTTCAAACCCTCCAATCTTGGTGTTGGAGAGAGCGGCCTAATATGGTTTTTTTAATGGAAACCATGATTGATTCCAAAAAGTTGCAATTGGTGAAGGAGAAGTGTGGCTTTAGATAAGGTTTATGTTTTAGTAGTGTAGGTTTGTCGGGAGGGATAGGTTTTTGGTGGCAAGAATTGAATGTTCGGGTTGTGTCTTACTCAACTCATCATGTATTTTTTGAGGTGTGCAATGATAGTGACATTCCTATATGGGCGACTGTGGGGGTTTATGGGTGGCCGGAGGGTGTTAACAAACACCTTACTTAGGCGTTGATGCGGGAGATTAGAAGTTCGACATCACTTCCTATTATTTTCTTTGGGGATTTTAATGAAATTCTTTATGCTTCGGAGAAGGATGGGGGTGCTAATAGGAGGGAGGGTATGATGGCGGCTTTTCGAGATACTGTGGAGTTATGTGATATCCATGATATGGGGTATCAAGGTAGCACCTTTACTTGGCGCCGTGGCAATGACCCAAACACAATGGTGAGGAAGAGGTTGGATAGATTTTTGGCGTGTGATGAGTGGGGGGCCCTTTTCCCTCATACTTGGGTTCGAAACTACCCAATTTATCGCTCGGATCATGCTCCCATTTTGTTGTGTACACAACTACACAAGATACGAATAGTGGGAGGGGTAGGAAGAAGTTGTTTCACTTTGAAGCTCTATAGCTGTCCAATCCGGGCTGTCATGCGGTTGTGAAACGGGCCTGGGAGGAGCTGGGTGGCGTGAATGTGGCTGAAAAAATTGAGAATTGTTCGAAGGCTCTTAGTGGGTGGGGAGCAGCAACTTTTGGTGATTTAAAGAAGAAAATTAAGAAGAAAGAGGAGGAGTTGCAAATGTGGCAAAATCGAACTCCGGATGGTGTGATGTTGGGTAAGTGCCGAGAATTGGTGAATGATCTTGACAATATGCACAGATTGCAGGAATCTTACTGGCATGCACGAGCTAGAGTCAATGAGCTAAGAGATGGAGATAAGAATACCTCTTATTTCCATCAAAAAGCTCAACAGAGGAAACGGCGCAATACAATTGTTAGGCTTAAAGATGACAATGGGGACTGGAAAGACAATGAGGATGATATTGGAAAAATAATCTCCGAGTATTTTCCTATTATTTTTGCTACATCTCGGCCATCAGACATGGATGCTGCTCTTGGTGGGATCTCGGCCAGAGTCTCGGATGCCGCCAATAATACATTGGTTGCGGAGCCAACGACAGAAGAGGTGAGAACTGCACTATTTCAGATGCACCCTAATAAGGCTCCTAGCATTGATGGTATGCATGCTCTTTTCTATCAGCGTTTTTGGGATATTGTTGGGGGGGTGTGGTGAAGTTTGTGGTTCAATGGTGGAAGGGTGATGCAGATATTGGTTTACTGAACAAAACATGTATAGTGTTGATTCCTAAGTGTCAAAATCCTCAACAAATGGGCGATTTCAGGCCTATAAGTCTTTGTACTGTGCTCTATAAGATTATTTCTAAGATGATGGCTAATAGGCTTAAGTTATTTTTGTCTGAGTTGATTTTTGTTCATCAAAGTGCTTTTGTCCCTGGAAGGCTAATCACATATAATGCGATGATTGCTTTTGAGATCTTCCATAATATGAAGCGACGGGGGGATGGCAGAAGGGGGTCGATGGCTTTTAAACTTGACATGAGTAAAGCATATGACCGGGTTGAATGGTGTTTTGTAGAAAGGGTAATGATGAAGATGGGTTTTTGTGATGGATGGATACAACGTATGATGGCTTGTCTGTCAACTGTTTCTTACTCTTTCAAGTTCAATGGGCGTGTGGAGGGTTGTATTACACCATCGCGGGGACTTCGGCAGGGAGATCCGTTATCCCCGTACCTTTTTCTCCTATGTGCGGAGGCTTTCTCGAGCTTGTTGGGCAAAGCAGCTTATGATGGTTTAATTCATGGCGCACGGGTATGTAGTTCAGCTCCCCGTATTTCTCATTTATTTTTTGCTGATGACAATATCCTGTTTACTAGAGCTACACTTTAGGAACGCTCTGTTGTGGTTGATATTGTCAGTACGTATGAAAGAGCATCTGGTCAGAAAATAAATTTCAACAAATTTGAAGTGTCGTTTAGTAAAAATGTTGAGGCAGATAGAAGAGCAGCTATCAGAGATTTGTTTGGGGTAAAAGAGGTTGAGAAACATGAGAAATACTTGGGCCTACCAACGGTGATAGGGAGATCGAAGAAATTGGTGTTCGCTGTTCTAAAAGAGAGAGTGTGGAAAAAGCTACAGGGGTGGAAAGAGAAGTTGTTATCTAGAGCCGGCAAAGAAGTGTTGTTGAAAGCAGTGATTCAATCTATACCAACATATATGATGAGTTTGTTCGCTATCCCTATTAGCATTCTAGATGAGATACATAGTATGTGTGCTCGTTTTTGGTGGGGGGCCCGAGGTACAGAACGTAAGAAGCATTGGGTTAGTTGGGAGAAGTTGTGCCTTCCGAAATGTTTTGGTGGAATGGGTTTTCGCGACCTTCGTGTGTTTAATCAAGCACTTCTTGCAAAACAAGCGTGGAGATTATTGTGTGATACTAGCTCTTTAACTCACAAGGTTATGAGTGCAAGGTACTACAAAAATAATACCTTTCTTAATGCATTGCGAAGGTATGATCCGAGTTTTATTTGGAGGAGCATTTGGGGGGCAAAGGCTCTGCTTTTGGAAGGGTTGAAGTGGAGGGTAGGGGATGGAAGCCAAATAGGGGTTTGGGACGATGCATGGTTACCCGGTAACTCATCTACAATTGTTCCCACGCCTAACATGGAATCCCCCGGAACCTTGTGTGTTGCGGACTTGATTGATACAAATGGAAGGTGGTGTGAGCAGGCTCTAGCTACCCATTTATCTGAGGATGATGCTGCCTTGGCTCGTGAGATCCCCCTTAGTGAGCGGCGCCCGATGGACATGTTGTATTGGTGGCCAAACACGGATGGAGTGTACTCTACAAAATCCAACTATTGGCTCGGACGACTAGGACATATACGGGGCTGGGTTGATCGTTGTGGTGATAGTGTGGATGATGTTTGGAAATCGGTGTAGAAGATTGGTGGACCCCCCAAGCTGAAACATTTTATTTGGAGAGCGTGTGTAGGAGCCCCTGCCACTAAGGGTCACTTACACGAGCGCCATATTGTGGAAGATGCAATTTGTTTTCATTGTGCAGGTGCTTCCGAGTCCATATTACATGCTATTTTCCACTGTCCTCTCGTATCGGATATATGGAGTAACTCTCTCTTCTCTCATTATGTTGTGGATGCCCCACGTTCATCATTCATGGATCTCTTTGGGCAGCATGGTCATATAGGAATTCTGTTTTTCATGGGGATCCGTGGAGCAATAAAGATGTGGGAGTGGTGGGCTTTGTGAAGCTGGTTACTGACTACCAAACTTATGCGAAGTCGGTGCATCAACAGGCTGCCCCTATTTCATCTTCGTTAGTCTCTCGGACTGGATGGAATCCACCAAGCGCGGGATGCTTGCGTATAAACACCGATGCTGCTGTGTTGGGGGAGGAAGGTACTGGGCTGGGAGTGGTGGTGCGTGACGATCGTGGGTGCGTCAAGTTGGTAGGTGTACGCCGCGTTCGAGTTCGCTGGGCTGCACCTTTAGTTGAAGTTGTTGCTGCTCTGTGGGGTTTGCAAGTAGCCAAGCTGCAAGGTTTTGAAGCTGTGGAACTTGAAGTGGATGCTTTGAATCTGTCGAAAGCTAGTATATCTAAGAAGTCGGGTCGTTCTTCGTTGGATCTTGTAATAGATGATATTTGTGCTTTAGGTGCTTTGTTTCGTTCTTTTATTGTTTCTCATATTAGAAGGTGTGGGAATACTGTAGCTTACTTAGTTGCAAGATTTCCTCCCGTTGTGGGTATGGAACAACTCTTTGTTGATGACTTCCCGCAAGAAGTGTTAACCCTTGCGGAGCTTGATGTTGCTTAATGATATTAGTTACCTTTCAAAAAAAAAAAATGTAAAAATTAGAAACTTTTGATTTTTGGAGTTCTTGCATTGAGACGATCCAACAAGATGCCTATGTTCTTTCTTATATAATGATACGAGATAGCTTAACAAAGTTGGATAATGAAAATTATTAAAAACGAAATGGTGCAAATAAAAAAAGGAAAAATTCCCAAAAACTATCTTTTATAACAAACATTTTTCAAAAAACTACCTTTCAAAAATTATTTTTCAAAAAACTACCTTATACAACACATTTTTTTTCAAAACGCAAAATGCTACCAATTGACCGCTAAATGAGGGTTTAACCACCCGTGACGGGGTTCACTGCTACTTATTGCCTTGATCTCACGGCACAGGCACGCTGACAACCCACATAGGGTGCCAAACTGCCCCTCATTTCATTTTCTTCTTAACGAGCACCCCTTCTGCTAGCTTCTCTCTCATCCATTTTTTTCTTCTCTGTTTTATTTGTCGCCCCACCGGCAACAACAGCTAAGGCCGCTGCTATTTAAGACAACGTCAACAAAAAAAAGTGAAATGGTAGTATATTGAAAACATTATGTTATATAAGGTAGTTTTTCGAAAGAAAATTTTTATAAGGTACTCCCTCCGTCCCAGAAAGATCTGAACACTTGTTGGGACACGTAGTTTAAGGTGATAAGTTGTAGTGTGGTTATCAAATGTTATTTTATTTAAAAAGTAGATGTGATAGGAGTTGGTGGGGTATTTTTTATTAGAGGAGAGAGAAAGTTGGGTAACTTGTTATTGATAAAAGGTAGAGTGTGGGCCAAAGATGTGTAAAAGAAATAATATATTAATGGTGAAACCATGCCCAAAAAAGAAGTGTTCAAACTAATTTGGGACAAACATAAAAGGAAAGTGTTCAGACTATTCAGGGACGGAGGTAGTAGTTTTTTGAAAAATTTATGTTATAAAAGGTAGTTTTTTGAAATAAAAAAAAAAAAAAAACAAAAGAAGTGTATGAGGAAGTGAGATTCTGATGAAGAAAACAAAACTCAAACCGATAGTGTAGATGGCCCATTTTTATTACTTCTTCCATGATCGTGCGTTGTGGCATGGTAACATCGACCCGGGGCTTTCATGTCCGCCCCGAGCTTTAATCTACAAGTCTGTTTGTTAGTAGCCGGAGTTAAAGCAAGGAGTATGCATAGTTGCATACTTTTGGAAATAATAATAACCATTGAGAATCTACATTTTGGCCATTTTATCAATAAAAAAACTAACGACAAAATTTTTTTTTTGCACGTTAATTGGTTACCCCGAACCGGATCCATGTTCTTCGGACCCAATTGTAACTAGCATCAGTTATAGGTTCCAATTCCCATATTTCATAACCAGGTCGACAACCGGAATCGGAAAAAAGACCGAGTCTTGCTCACCCCTAGTTAAAATTGCATAGAGAAGAAACAGGAGAGGCACTAAGTCACTGATTTCTGAATTAGATTCCTTAACACGAGGGAAGCGTTTTCATTTTCTTAAGCTACATAGCTGTGCAAGTTAAACCACCTACATATGCCTACTTGGTTAGCACTTAGCAGTAATCAAACAGAAAATTAGATAACATAGTACACACTAACACCAAACTTGATACACTAATGCCACTCGACTTCTGTGTCCAACTCCATTCGTGGAGATAGTCCGGCTAACATGGGTTTTGGACCAGAAATTGCATGGAGAAAGTTGTCGAAGGGGCTAGCAGGCGGCAATCTAAGAGTGTTAAACTGGTCGTGGGATCCCGTTTCTCGATGCACTTCACCAGCACGAGGTGAAACCTATGTTAACACAAAAAACATTGAGATTAAATATTGTAGTCCAACAGTGACCATTAGAGATTCTACATCATTTGGCTAATACCAGCCCTTGTGCTATTTCCCGCTTTCCAGAATCAGCCTTTTATTTTCATTTAGCCTTTTTTTGGTTGGACGGAAAGCGTTTTCAGTGAAAAATGATAATACACTTGCTCTGTTTCGTTCATAACAAGAAAAACTTACAAAGAAAAGGAAAACTGAAAATGGAAGGGAGAAATTGGATGGAAAAAGAGAAAGATTAAAGGTCAGGAACAAGGAGGAAAAGGCAGCAATAATAAAGAATTCTTAATATCTTAACAAAGCTCACCGGATTAGTTGCTGTTGCTGCATCAGATGGAAAAGCAAAAGCCTCGCCAGAAGAGGAGTTTTCCTGGGCCAACCAATTGGAGAGCTTCTTCCTAGTGCCCGCCTCAAGAGCTTCACATTGACCAGCCATGGTGCTGTAAGATAGGGGAGAGGTTGATACTGATGTCCCAACTACTTGTCCAGCCACTTCAAGTGCCTAAAGATATACATAGGAATAATGGTGAGCTAGCAGAGTACATGTTGAGCTCAGGATTAGCTGAGTTAAATTGGGAGATTATGAGGAAGTCATTTTAGGAGTTATAATAGTAATTAAGTGACTTACTGATTCTAAAAGTTGTCCAATGCTCATGATATGAGAATCTGAAGGAGAATGAGGCACCACTTTTTGGCCAGAAATATTCAAATTAGATAATGAACTTGTCACATCATCTTCAACAACTGAACTTAAAGATAATTCCTGCACCATTATGACCTGTCACTTGCTAGAATCTTGACAACAAATCAGGAGGCAAACAATAACTGACACTACTATATTCAAACTTACACCGTCCAGAGAAGGGGACTCCTTTAAATGGCGAATGATGTGAGTATGATCCAATTCTCTTAATTCTTTTGGAGCGAAGATGAAAGCCTCGTCAGGAGAGAATATGTCAGACAGCTGACTGAGTAGCTCTTCTTCCTTTATCTAAAAGAATATATCAGACATTTACTATGTCAGATCTGCTCAAGAAGTTTATAGTATAATAATCTAAAAATATCCAGCAGCCAAGCATACCTTAATAATACAACATAGGTGTCGCATTATAATGTCCAGTGTAATCTTTTCTTGTTCAAGATTCTTCTCTCTTAATTCAGAGAGGAATGAGATAGCGGCTTGGTTATCTATTGCTGAACCATACTGTCCAATTTCCACTTGAGGTTTGACATACACCAGAAGGTCATCATTGATACCCATATAGGGATCAACCTGCATAAAAATCAGCTGATTAGTGGAGTCAACATTTCTGCTATAATGCAAAAGCTAGTTTAGTCTTAATATGATTAAAAATAAGGATACACATTAACAAACAGAATCATCTCAAAATGGAATAGAGTGAGAATCAAAGACTCACATCAGATGTAATTTGTAACCTCAGCAGATCATTCAGCTCAGGCATTTGATACATTCTGCCAGCAAACATTAGCATGGCAGTTGATGTTATAAACATTGATCTCCGGCAAGCAAACGGAAACATCCCTATAACCCCAAAAGAGTTTTGTTAACCATACTAGCTAGCCAAGATGTTAAAATAGAATGTGATAGTGATAGTTCTGTCAGTACCACAGTCACGCAATGAAACATTTCTTAGAGACAAGGGTAGCTGGAAAAAGCGCACAACAACGCTGTGGTTTGTATTCTGCAAAAACTATATTGGTTAGTTCATCAAGACAAGTGATTTAACTGTTCCAAATCTGCTTATATGCTACATACATCAAAAGATTGATAATATTTCACTGAACTACATGAAACATTTTAGCAAAATTACTTGTATAAGTTAAATGCTACAATAAGTCACATGAGCCCATCTAATGCAAGGATCATGATCAACAATAACAGCAGCACACGGGAAGTGACACAAGAAAGGAGAGTAAAGGTGTGCCAATCAAAATGATTCTCAGATCAGTTTCACCTTAATGTGTGAAGATATGAGCATCAAACAATAAGAATGAGCTATTGCTTCAAAGTTCGATGGTAAATTATCTGAAAGGTTGGCCTGAATCCAGAAGCCAGAAAGCAATTGCAACATCTGATCTTCAGTCAGCTTCATTGTACAAGTTTCCTGCAATAATTAGCAATAATATGCTCATTACACAAGGTTACTGCAAAACTCCAAAGACTAATTCAACAATGCAAGACTGAACTCATGGCACAAGCCAAGTGAACAACATCTCAGATATCAAACGGAAAACTCCAAAGACATTCAACAATGCAAGACTGAACTCATGGCACAAGCCAAGTGAACAACATCTCAGATATCAAACCGCTACTACTACTACATTACTACCTCAGAGAAGTTGCTTGTTCCAGCTGTCCGGTCAATAATTGAGCTTAACTTGTAGAAGTTGGGGGAGCTTCGATGAGTCCGGCCCTCTTTACACTCATCCTCCGGAACTTCTCTTCCCTTAAACTCGTCCAAACCACTATCCCCATTCTTTTCTCCCTTGACATCCTTTTCTTTCCGAAGCTTATCAAGCAAATCAGTGACTGAAGCTAGTGCAGATCTCCGGTTAGACTGCAATCTCCTTGTCTCGTATGATCTCCAAGAGCTCGGGAACAAAAGAACAGAAAATATCTGATGAGCCACAATACGTGCTTCAGTATCTGTGTGCAGCATAGCTTTCAAAATTTGGATAAGAAGAGCTTCCGGGAAGGCCTGCAAAGATTGATCAAAATTATAATGGATGAATTAAGTTTCTAGAAGACAAACTAAGGGGGTTTCGGAATGAATCAACAGAATTAGTGAATAGGGTTCTAGCCCAACAATCGCATGATCAAAATTAAATTTTACCAGCTGTAGATGGGAATGGACCGCCACTGATACATGAGCAAGAATTAACACTGAACCCATGGTTGCACGTGCAACTACTCCAACAGGGGGTAACTTTTCCAATGCTATGACCATCAAATAAAACAATGAATCTGCATCCTTATTCTGGAGGGAGAGAACAATTTAGGGATGTTTCATATGGAGGAAGCAAGCCAGACAGCCTGGACAAAGAGGACGACTACTTACCCCTTTAGCAATTTCGAGTAGGCAAGATTCAATTGAATTTTGTAGATGGATATTCAAGTTGATCTCTTGTTCTCCAGTTGGACCAGCTATTGACTGGAGACTCTTCCTCAAGTGTCTCAACAAGTCACTAACGCATCCAACGTCAGAAAGAGTTCCACCAGACCTAATCTGCCTTGCCACGTTTGCAGCAACTTGGACAACGCAAGACTTAATTACTGGGTCATGTGAAACATTTTTGTGGTCCATGTGACGTATTATGCCATTTAAGATTATCTGCTGATTTTCTGATAGACAAGAAAATCAAGAACAAAGTACCAAGGAATTAGCAATGAAACACAAATAGATAAAGCAAGTTTGCCTGCTCAAATTCACAAAAGACTGAAATAGTAGAAACAGAACCAATATACAAACAAATTATGAGGAACATCAAGAACTATACATTTCAGCAACAAGGAACTAACTATTCGATTATTATATATTGGAAGAAGAAAGAGAACGATAAAGCAGGTGTAAGAATGTTCTGATACAGCACAACCAAGTAAAATGCAAACATCCGCTAATCTAAATTGTGAAGCAAGTATACCTGGAAGTTCCATGAAATAACACATATCACACAGAACGGTGACAGCCAAACCCTGCTGAGTAGACCAGTGGTGGCCAGTATCAAAATATATAAACATTGGCTCTAGAACCTGACGCATCGTGGTGCTCTCTCTTGCAAGCTCAGCCAATCTTTGGAGACAAATTTGAGCCCACACTCTTGGATTGTCAATTTCCTCCCTGGGGAAAATTTGATGAATTCAAAAGATGACCGAAACAATTAGTTTAAGTCCACAAGTGTATTATAATAAAGACGTTATACAGTTATCACGTTTACATTACTTTGTCAATGAAGAAATGTTTTTCTTATCAGGGTGAGGCCTGACAGCAGTACAGCAAGGACTTGCAGCACCAGCAACAGCACTGCCTCCTCCTGCACATCTAACAACCTCATCCACCCACTGATGGCGTGGTTCTTCCCTTTCCTCATTCTGCACTTCTTCCTCATAGATGTCCAATATGACTTGTACAACCTGTGGTGGGGACCATATAAAACTGGGTAAGCCATTTCACTCGTTTCAGAGAATAGGTAATATACGCTCATTTTTCTAAGGCTTGAGACACGTTAACCAGAATACTCAAAAAGTATATCAAGTAAACCCACCTTTATGATTGCAAAGGATGACTGGGTAGCTTACTCAGTTCTAAGAGAAGTAGCTAACGGTTTTATTTAACGACACCAGAAAAGTGTCACTCATATTACAAAAGTATATCAAGTAAACCCACCTTTATGATTGCAAAGGATGACTGGGTAGCTTACTCAGTTCTAAGAGAAGTAGCTAACGGTTTTATTTAACGACACCAGAAAAGTGTCACTCATATTACAAAGAAGAGTTGGGGACATAAAAATGAGACAAATTAACAATTATCCTAGAGGGATGGACACCATAGTATCACGTAGTTAGACATAACAACCATAGCAACCTAGATGAATGTGAAAAATCGGAGATAGTTCATAATTTTAATAGCTGGAATCCGAATTCTTTCAGTAACCTGATGAACAGCTGGAATCCCTCGCCAACCCCATCCGACCCATATAACAATCAAAAGAAATGCTCTTAAGTATATTTAAACACCATTGAGTTCAGGAAAGATAAATTTAGATTACTGACCTCATCAACATTATTATAAATGTGGGAAAACTCAGCCATGTACCACACCTGCAAGTGAAACTCTAAGTTAACTATAGAAGAATATGAAAGAAGAAGATAAACAACTGTTTATATACCTACAATGCTGGACCATTCTGAGAAAAATGAAGAGCTAGCAGGATCAAGTTTGCAGTGAAGACCAAAGTTAAGAAGTTACCATAGCTGAAAGGCATTGTAGGCTTGAGGCTCGCAAGGAGCGCTTTTGATGCTCTGCCCCTGTCTCCTTAGCTAACATGCATACTTTGTTAACAAAAGTTCCAATATTGCGGGCATAAGTGCCATCAGTCTGTGCATGTATTAAGTTCCAGTAAGAAACCATAGAATCAAAAATAATAATAACTGTAGCAATAGTAATGATAATAAAGACACTACAGATTTAATCAAAAGATATAGTGTATCAAGAACAAAAAAGCACAATTCCTATCTTACATGGTTAAGAACTTAGCCATGTATAAGTTCATCGCAAATGAAGGCTTAAAACCTCAAAGAACAAAAATTCTACTGGTATAATTGATCTTACGTATTCCTTTGTATTATAAAGAACAAAAATTCTGCTTCAAGTAAATTTCTACTGGTTTTCATTGCTGAATAAAATTTGTTCACTACAATCTTGCGACTGGTGGCATATACATCCAATGGACAAGATCATGCTAATCGAACAATCACAAAAACGTGTACATAAAGCAGAAGCCCATAAAAAGACAAACAAGCTCATCACTTGTGAACTACTTAAAATGACTGTTTGAATGTAAGAGACCTTCCTTTAGAATACAAAACTTGCACTATTAGTATGAAATTTGAAAATCCATGAACCAAAGAGAAGCGGATCTTGTACTTTACCTGACTGTAGATAAATCGAGTTAATGTTTGGCATCCAACTACCTGCACAGAAACTTCCTTTGACTGGTCCAAAACCTCATCACTAAGGAGCAACAAACTGGCAGCAAAGTATGCCCTGAAGAGACAATTAAAAACCAATTACACCGAAAACTCACTAGAGTATGCCGTGCAAAGCAGGAATGGTATACTGTATAGCTGAGAAGTGACAAATACATCCAGATTCAAAAAGATATCAATAATTCAGAAAATAAAAGCAGATGAAGTAAGAATGATGTAGCAGACAAGTGGTAGCAGCATTTACGAAAAGAAATCGGGTTTACAGTCTACTCCTGAAAATCCAATAGTACTAAGCACTGAATGGAAGCCTACAACGAGATTTACTAACGATGGAAGAAGGATGCAGCGTGTGTTAAAGGATCACAAAACTGTGAATATTAAATTGCTAGAAAAGAACTCAGTTTCTCAAGTCCAGGCATTAGGGTCAATCAAATGCTGTGACAATTTCTCTCAGCAATCTTAACATAAGAGAACATCAAGGACAGTATTGTAAAAAATCTTAGCTGAGTTCTCAGGAACCAATTTTTCTTTGGTTGTAGACTTGTAGTTCATTTAGATAATGAAACCATTCCATTACTACCAACCCAAAGAAATATATCCTCTTAAAAAAAAACAGTTTATGCTGGAAAAGGTACAAAATTGGAAAGATTTTTACACATAGAGGGGTGTGGATATTTGAAAAATTAACTTCTACAAGGGAAAACTAATTCACAAACGTCTAGGCATTCCAGCTTCTAAATCAATGAAAAAGGGATGGGCCAATCTGAGGACCTAAGACCAACATCAAAAAAAAAAGATCCGGTAACATCAGAATGAAATCAGTTGTCATAAGCAAAGATCGACAACCAAACTTACATTTGTTTCCCACACATACAGAGCAACTTATTATAAGCTTCCATGACAATGCCAACAACCTTCAGGTGTCCATATCGCAATTCTCTGAAGAATTTCTCTTCAAGTTGTTTTGTGATCTACAATAATAATTTGGACCCAAGCAAAAATACTATCAAGCAATTTAATAGTTGACCCAAGTGTCAAAGACAAAACAATTAACACCTCACATGCTGTGATCGTTACCTTAGGGATACGAACAGGATTTTTAGCAGCATACTCACATAACTTAACAAGTTTCCGCTCATTTGGCTGGCCATCCTGCACGTGACGAAAGTATTGACATGTTACTATTTCAGCTGATGATAAAACACAGAGCCACCCAGACTACCACCTTCTACAGTTCTCCAAAAAGGGCACAAACTTTGTGCTTAGAAGAAGAGAGGATGAGCTAACATCATTCTTGCTGCATTAAACACAAATATAGAATCTCAACCATGGAGCTTAATCTTTTGCTTTTCTCAATTTCCTTTCCATACACTCAACCTTTGAGTCTGACATCAACTCAAAGATCATCAAACTTGTTGTTGTCCTGGTAATCATCAAAACTCTAAAGTTGGCAAGTGTATTATCCTCTCAGTTGTCACATAATCAACATAACAATCCACTAGCTCATCCAACAAATCTGCAGGAAGAAGACAACCTTTCCATATGATTGAAAAGCAAACACTTAAGAACCAAAAGACCTTGCTCCTCTCTCACATCTTGAAGTTTTCACACTCTCCTACATATATAGAAGTATTTCCAAAGAATTATAGTAGTGATGCACAAAACATGCTAAAACCTTTGCAATGAGCTCAACACCCATAAGAAATTCGGTTGTTTACGGTACTTAGATCATCCAAGGTGCCAACCACGGCCCATAGGTTCAGAATTCTAATCCTATATAAACCAACATAGCTAGTCATGTTCCAATAATTCTAACAATAGGTACTACTCCCAGAAACAGTTACTATTACACTATCAAATTACAATATAATGTGCAAAGAATTCCAGAATATGTGTGTTTTCCAAACTGTAATGCATAATCTCATACTTACAGGAGACTTTGGGAATATGTCAGCAATCAACTTCTTGTAGCGCTTAACAGGCTGTCTGGACCTCGACCTTAGAGCAGGACAACAAACACACATACTCCCACATGCTGGGAATAATTTCCGGGAAATAAACCCCATCTCCTGCATTTTGCCAAATTCAACCAATTCATCAAAATCTTAACCCTCTAAGAAATAAATGTAGAAAACAGATTAACAAGTTAAAAAACTCTTAAGACATTATTACTCAAGGGAGGGAAAAAAATTCAAAAGCAGCATGAAAAACCAAACCCCACCTCAAAAAAAAAAAACCAGGTGTGATTCTACATTGAGCCCTCCAAAAAAAAAAAAGCAAAAAAAGGAACTTTGAAGTTTGAAGTGATGTTTGCTGGAAAGTTTGAGAGTACAACTTTCGAGGTAAAAAAAAATTAGCCAACATTAATTTCCAAGTACAAATGAACCATAAAGAAAGATCAAAAAATGAAAAAAGGAACTTTAAAGTTTTTAACATTGAACATGAAACTTAAACACAGAAATTAAACAACAAAACATACCAAAAAATTTCATACAAAAGCACCATAAACAAAGAATGACTAAAACAGAGAAAGAGGAGAAAATACAACACATACCCAGAAATTATTTGTTATTTTTACCCTACAAACATTAATCAAACCATAATGCAATTCAAATGAAGAAATTTTTAAGGGTAAGAAAAAATGAAGAGAAAATAAGAAGTTTACCCAGCAAAGAGGCAGATCTAGGGGAGTGAAAGGAAGCCCCTTCTAAAAGGGGTTTTTTTTGGGTTTGTTTTCTTCGTTTTGGGAGAATTTTTATTTGAAATTGAAGCAACAAAACTATATGTAGAAATTAGAATGTGAATGAGAGAATCAAAAAGGCTGACACACACAAGAAGAGAGAGAGAGGAGGGAGGAGAATAGAGGAAGAAGAAGAGGGCGCGTGGTTTGAGGTAAAAATAAAGGAGGGAAGAGAAAGGTCACGTGATTGTCCTTAGTTTGGCACTCGAGAGAAAAGATGGCAACTTGGCATTGTTATTACTTTTTGAGTATTTGGGTTGTCAATTCTCAATTGTCATAGACTCATAGTTTAGATTCTAGACTAGGGAGAATCAAATGGACAATAATCCAAAGATTTTACCAAATTCGTTGAAAGTCCCTTCTTTTTCCAAATCTTTTTGTTAAGATTTTTTTAACATAAAATGTTGGTTATATTCAACTTATCTTATTCTATCTTAACGCTACATATAAGCACTAAATACATTTTCTAAAATAGTATTATTTAAATAATTAATGATACAATCACACGTCAATTAATATAATTAATGCTTATTTATTGCTTAATATTTATTAAATTTGATAATGTTTGTATTATTAGACTTATCTTAACTTATTTTATCTTATGAATTTATCTTATTTGAATTTATTTTATCTTATCTAAACTTATTTTATCTTATATGAACTTATTTCTAAAATAAGTTGGTCCTTAATTTTATAAGATTATGATATCGATTTTGATCCCGTCTTGGACCAATAAGCACCGGTAATTAAGAGAAGTATTAACTCATTAGAGTTTTGTAAAAGTGATCAGTTTGAACCAACCCAATAATTTATATCTAATTGGCTTGGTGGTGGTCATTAGGTAGTTTTTTTTTTTTTTTTTTTTACAACGGGGAAAATGTGCATTAATTAATAACTGAAGTACAGCCTAACACTATTACAACCAAACACAAAGAAACTAACCTGAGCGATACTCGCTCGTACAAAACAATTACAAAAACATAAACATAAATAACTTGAACTAGGATAAAACTGCTGGATCTGGAGGTTTGAGTTGAGAGATAGCTGTAGTGCAACTCTGCTGCTGGTGGATGATGATCGCCATAACCCTGACGAAAGAAGTGAGAGGAGAGGGCTGATTTCACAAGCGGGGCAACAAAGTAACAGCGAGAATAGGAACTCGCAACAGAACCAATCCCAGTGACCTTCTGTCAAATGGGATTCTACTACCAGGTTTCCTAAAAGAGTCACATTCCTGTGTGACTCAATACCCTTATGGAAGGGTATGTAAGGCTTCTCCTTTGATGAGAAGCTCAAATGAGTTGACGCGCTATAAACACAATTGATAAATTGGGGAGCCGTCTTCAGATATCGTTTTGTCAAGGCAATAATTGATGAAATCATTACCAAGCGAGATTGAAATCTAACCATAGTTAGATCTCGAAGAACCATCCGATTTTCAAAATCGGACCAAACAAACCCTGTCCATGAAATCTCTTGCCACGCAAACCCTAACCAACTACATAAACCAAATCCAACCTCTTGAACATCAAGATTACCTCCAGCAATGAACAAAAGTATCAAGCAGTATAAGTTAACAAACAACAAAGGCATACTAACACAACCAAAACTAAACAATAGGATGTAAACACCTAAATTGAAGGAGAAGTAAAACGCGCAACCACCGGGAACCTAAAGGGGGACGCAACACTAACAGGGGAGGGGGAAGGGGGAGCCCAAACTGACAACCTCAAGACCTTACACTAACGGGGAGGGGGGGGGGAGGGGGAGCCCAAAGTAACAACCACTTGACCGTACACTAGCAGGGGAGGGGGAGGGGGAAGCCCACAACACCGGACACTGAGCAGGGGAGGGGGAATGGGACGCCCAAACTTGACCTACGAGACACTAACCAGGGGAGGGGGAATGGGAAGCCCAAACAGAGACCATGGGGAGAGGGGAAGGGAAACTGACCGACGAAAAGCGAAGCGGAGTAGTGGTGCGACGAGAGAAAGGGAAAACCAACTGACGAAATACTAGGCGGAGCGGTGCTGACAACCGCCGGAGTTGAGCGGTACCACCGCGAAGAACGAAGCCGAAACCTAGGAAAACCACTAAGAAACCAGAAACCTATGAAAACAAACAAGAAGAAAAACGAAATGGCGAAGAAAAGGAACGTAGGAACTCGCCGGATACCTACGCGGCGCCGGAACTCCGGCGAGTTCCTAGGGTTAGGGTTGGGTTGTGTTTAGAGAGAAGTCAGAGGATATATGTTTTAGAGAGAGAGTTGTCTTTTTCTAATGTCATTAGGTAGGTTGGACAATGTAAAAAGGCAGGCTAGTCAGCATATAAGATACCCAAAATTAGCATATATTAGTTGTAAAGTCAGGGTCGTTCCTGACATTTTATGGCCCAAGACGAAATAAGATAAATGGCCTTTTTTTATTTTAACACTATGATGATAGGTCTGGACTTTTAGAATTATGCATAACTTTAAAATCATGGTTTAAATAACGAAATTTAAAAGTATAAGACCTAATTTGCATTCCATATTTTTGTTCTCTTCCAAAGAAACAAGTTCGTTGAATAGAGGATGCAAATCAATACATGAAGTTCATTAATTAATATAAAAATGTTAAGCTTATTAAACAAAAATGAAGTACAAAATATATTTAAATATTATAATGATATGATTCCGTCTAGGGGCAATCAATATAATTAAAATCTTTTAAAGAACACAAAATCACCCTCAGAATAACAATTAGACTATTCATCTTTTTATAATAACAAAATATAGTTTTTTTTAGAAATCAAAAACAGAATATGATTGGGCATTTCTTAATTAACGAGTTTATATAATTGTTTTTACTATTACACATTATATTTTTTTTAAAAACAAAGTCGTCATTCAGTTTTCAGGAAAAACCAATAAACCAGAAATAAGGATTTGTGCTCGAAGTGAATATTCTTAATTAATTTAATTAATAACATATTAAATTGCAAATAAAAAATATACACGTAGGATTAGTTGCAACTTGCAACCTAAAAAAAGACAATAACGCTAAAGTTGGTTTTTTTAACCTGAAAAATCTAATTATGACCACTTGAATAAAACATTATCTTATTTAGTCGTGAGACCATTTATTTTGGTCTTGATTAACAATTATTACTTCAGTTTCTTTTTAATTTACACACTTTCCTTTTTGGTTTGTTTCTTTCTAATCTACACACTGTTTCTTTTTCTAGTTTTGGTAACATGTCATATCTACTTTCTCCTCTTTTCCACCAATGTCATCCAATTTTTTAATATTTTAACCCACCTTTTAGTTTATTTCTCTCACTTTTCATTTTATCTCTCCACCTTTTTAGTTTATCTCTCATACTTTTGTACTTTCTCCTTGATTCTCCCCCAAAGTGAAGTGTGTAAATTAATTTGAAACAGAGGTAGTACTATATACAAATTAGAAATATATCAAATCAAGCATTAAAAATAAATACACAAAATAGAAGTCAAAATTAATAAATGGCAGAAGTTAGTTATAAAACATAAAAAATAAACAGTCCCAAGGACGCGTTAAATATCTACAGCATTAAAAAAGAATGTTAATAACTTCAATAAAAATAATTAAAAAAGAGTGAATTATATTAAAAGAACCATTAAAAATTTATACCTCTGTGTGAGTCATATATTTGTACGGATCTCAGTAAAGAAATGTAGAATTAGCCTTAAAGATATATTTGTGTTTGCGTGAGATTATGAGAGTGATCAAGTGGTTTTCGTTTCGTAAGTGTTGATGAGTATTGAGTTTAGGTAATTACTTGGCGTGCAATTCTTTTTGGACTGGATGCAGATTGCAGATGGTGTAGTAGAATTTTATTGTATTAGGCGTATTGGGATCAGGAGGAGTTGAAGATTAGTATAGGCGTAGCCGCGTAGGATACATATTAGGCATGGAGGTGGAAGTAGAAGTGGATGTATTGTAACCTTTTGGAGTTGAATAAAAAGGTGCAGCATGAATTCATGATGAGGCTGATTGATGACAATTAGCTGTGTGGGTAAAGGTCTAAAGGATTAAAGATCAGTGAGAGAGAGTTTATGAGTAGGAGCTAAATTATGAGGTGAGAGAATTGTGGGTAAGTGTTTTCAGTTAGTACCCTCTAAAAAAGCAAAAGCGGCTGTAATATACTCTATCCGTTTCATTTTAATTTACTCACTTCACTTTGGGGGGACACTAAGGAGAAAGTGCAAAAGTATGAGAGATAAACTGAAAAGGTGGAGAGAGAAATTGAAAAGTGAGAGAGATAAACTAAAAGATGGATTAAAATATCAAAAAGTGGATGACATGGGTGGAAAAAGATGATAAAGTAGATGTGACATGTTACCAAAAATAAAAAAAAACAACAGTGTGTAGATTAAAAAGAAACATACCAAAAAGGAAAGTGTGTAGATTAAAAAGAAACGGATGGAGTATATAAAGAAAGTTAGAGACACAGAGAGGATATTTTTTTAAAGATATTTTGAAAATATTTTACATAACTAATAAAACTACTTAAATAATTCATTAACTCTATTACTTAAAATGGGCTAAAAAAGGAGTTTTAGAAGATGGATCTTTATACAACTATTTTAAATACGTTTTTGAAAGGGACTTAGGAAATGGATTAGAATACTGATTATGCTTTGAAATATTTTATTTTGGACTCATTATTTATTCTTTATTTGATCCGGACTAATTAGACGGAAGTATAGGTCATCATCGAGTACTAAAATGGGGAGAAATGATTTATGTGTCTACGCATGGGTATTCAAAGTTCTAACATAGAGAAACTAGGGTAAATTATTAAAGAAAGGGAAGTGCGTGAGCCAAATAGGAATACTCATTCCTTTAATGAAGTAAAAATTTGATGAAGGAAATCAATGATTTCCATTTGATGACCTATGTTAGCGTCGAATATTGAAAATATAGAATTCGATAAGCATTGATAAGCTAAGACACTTCAATTTTGATAGAAATGTGTACCTTGCCCTTCAAAAAACGAGAATTTGACTGACATAAAGTTATTCTCCTTCTAACCATAACTAGATTATAGTTTTTTTTTTTTTTTCTTGTGCTTAAATTTGGTTGATCAGTTTCATGTTTGGGCCCTATCAAGGCATGAATCAAATACACACTCTTCTGTTTTTGTTTTAGAGAGTGCGTATACAATGATTAAGTTGAATAAAAATAAGAAACTTACTACTCAAATAGAGGTCGATATCTTAGTGAATTTAGGTGAGATTGAGAGAATATATAATTTGTTGCATGTTTGGACCCCTGATCTGGTCCAACAGTGTTATGCAAAGCCCATCTAAAGAATCTAATATATATATGCTCCTAAGGAGCCCATACCCTTTTTGACGAAAACAACTTTGCCATAAAGGGAGACAACTTTCCTACGGACATGGATGCTCCCCAATAGGGTTTCTGTCGGAAATCCCTAACATTATAAAAGGCAGCCCAATCAATGAACATATTGAATTCTCACCTAACAAACCAGCATCTCTCTAGAACTGTTCACTTTTCTCTCCTCAATCTCACCGACTTGAGCTGGAGGGGCTTTCCGAACACCCGGCTAGGTTTCTTTGTTTTGGGACCTCGGTTGACAAGATTCGGGATTATATTCTAACTCGGGATTTTAACCTCTCTAAACACAATTAACTCCTTTGACTAGTTTCTAGGCAGAAACATTGCACAATTTGTTTCTCAATAAATTTGAGAATAATAGTGTGATGGCGAAACTGATACACAAATTGGTGTCTCTATTCATAGATTTCTTGTATTATTGTATAATACTCCTTTGTATATTAGTACACCCAACTTTAAAATTTGGGTACGCGTAATGCGGTACGCCCTTAGCACCATACTAAGCTAGACTCTGTTTATATAGGTAGATATGCTAGATTTAGGGAAAACTCCTCAATCGGAGTGATTACCATTGATCAATATTTATAGTGATACATCCTAGAATAGTCCTATTATGATTAGGAAACCTATCCACAGTATAATTATAGGAACAAAATATATCCTAACTATATTTATATTCCATCACACCCCCACAGTCGGAGCGGGAGGAGGGCAAACGCTGAGATTGGACTTAAACTCCAAGAATAACTGTCGCGGAAGACCTTTAGTGAAAATGTCTGCAAACTGATATCTAGTAGGAACCTGCAACACACGTACCTGACCCACAACCTTTTCCCGAACAAAATGAATATCCATCTCAACATGTTTGGTGTGTTGGTGTTGTACTGGGTTGCGAGATAAATAAATAGCACTGACATTATCACAATAAACAATAGTAGCCTTTCTGAGAGGACAATGTAACTCCAAACGAATAACATTTGCGATGCCTCGATATATTGGCCCAACACTTGATCTAGAAAGAGTAGACTGAAGCTTAGACTGCCAAGAAATCAGGTTATCACCGAGAAAACAACAATAACCAGAAGTAGAACGATGAGTGTCAGGACGCCCGCCCCTAATCAGCATCAGTATAAGTGATCAAATGCAACTGAGTGGTAGGATATAAATGTAATCCATGATCAATGGTACCTTGAATATAATGCAAGATGCGCTTTAATGCATTATAATGAGTCTCCCGGGGATCTTGCATAAAAAGGCATACCTGCTGAACTGCATAAGCAATATCAGGAAGAGTAAAAGTGAGGTACTGCAAAGCACCTGCTAAAATGCGATAATGTATCGGATCGGCCACAGGAGGACCCGAATCTGCACTAAGCTTAGAGTTAGTGTCAATAGGAGTCGCTGCAGGCTTACATGTCCCCATACCTACGCGGTCTAATATTTCCTAGTGCATACTTTTTTCGAGAAAGAAGCACGTAAGAAGGTGTACGAGTAACTAAAATACCCAAAAAATAACTGAGTGACCCAAATATTGCGTGAAAGAAATAAAGCTACTATCAACTGAGTTTATTGAACTACACCAAGATACACACACTAGGAATTATTGTTTAACTGTGTTTAGTGATAATAGACTAATAGAGTATTGTGGAATGACAAAACAAAAAAAGACTCAATAATACAAAGGCCAAAAGTAGTCCTTTATTCACGTAAATATGCATGTAGACAAAAGATTCCCTCAACCTTATTGCTGAAGTCACTAAATTTATTGCGTCGGTTTGACTCTTTCATGAGTCTTAACCTGCACAGCTGCATGAGCATTGCACATGTAATTTTAGCTAATCCATGCATAATAATCCAATCTGTATCATATAATTGTCGGTCCCACTCATATGTTAAGGTTTCCAAATTCCAACTCATTGACTAATTAAGATGGCATTTGCTCTTTAGATTTCAGACAATACTTGCTAAGATTCTTATCTCAATTGAATGTATTTGAACTCGTTATAATATATTGAAATTTATAACTTTCTCGATTTTTTAGTAGATGAAATATGAGGTCAAATATATTAATTTTGTAGGTATGATACTCTTGATAATCAACTAGAATTTTGTTAAATCTTGTTTCTTTCATGAACCGAGTTTAAACAAAGTTTGGAACTCGATTTTACAAGACCTTAATGCAAGAAATACTAGTTTATTTATATATATGAAAAACTCAATTATTTTATGTTCATGAACTATGCTTTTCATTAAAAAACAGCTTGTTTATTTATTAATATGATGAATAGTATTTTATGATGCTGGATAAATAATTATTTGAATTTGATATTTACACTTATGTAACTAGATAAACTAAAAACTTATTTATAAACAAATTAAGCTCATTTATGAAATCGACTCGTTTAATAGAAGAGTTAAACACGAGTTGAGCTCGAACAAGTAAATCCTAAACGAGCCGAGCTTGATGAGCATATATATTGAGCTTAATGGATAGTTTGAGCTGAATTTAATTAAATGAGCTTGATTGATCATATAATAGGGTAATACTTTGTTTACCCACCAAAAAAATATGGACTACATATACTTATAAATTATTAATAATATATTATTATATAGGATCTTTTTCATATTAGACTTAATTTTTATTTAATTTTCAAAATGATCGACATTTTATAACTGATACTAATCAGTAAAGTAAATATATTGATGACAAAAATAAATTCAGTTCAATAGGCACAAGTCCTAAAAGATGCATGGGATCAATCACACACGCAAAGAGAGAATATATCCCACTCCATGTGGTGTAGGAAGTTCCACTAGCGGCTTGGAGATATTCTGTCTCTCGGCCTCACCCAACAAGATACGACTCAGCCAAAAAACGTGAGCGCCCTGCGCTCGTAGATCTAAAAGGATTCTTCCATAGGCCTGACTGGATATTTTGAACAAAACAAAAACAAAGTTGATTTTGATTGTTATACTAACTCTTTCAACATCTGCTCCATCCTCAACTTGGACATGATGTGCAGCACACTTAGCGTCGGAGAAATCCCTCTACGTGAGTGTACTATAAAACTAGGAGAAGAACAGTAAGCCATATGCGTGAAATAATAGAAAATCAACAAAAAAAAACTGTGAAAATAATCCCGGTTCAGTATAATAAGTAACAATCAGTAAAATCACTTCAATTAAATAAAAATCAAGTGAAGTGAACATGGTCGTACTTTTTATGATATATAGTATTCTATCATGTAATAAAAAAATAAAAAAGATAAACAATATTTATTCTTTTATTTCTTCATAGATGCATCATATTGATTTCTTACCCTTTTTAGATACTAACTTTAACCATATTAAATAACTAATACTCTCTCTATTTCTTTTTGTTCTTCCTATTTGAAAACGGGGGTAAAATAAATAATCGCCTGATATGGAATAAATCTTGGTATATATGTAATATTTTATGTATACTTTTTTTTATTTTTGATAAAGTAAGGGAGAGAAATGTATATTGTATAAAATAAAAGATAAACAATATTTATTCTTTTATTTTTCTAGATGCATTTTGATTTCTTACCCTTTTTAGATACTAACTTTGACCATATTAAATAACTAATACTCTCTCTATTTCTTTTTGTTCTTCCTATTTGAAAACGGGGGTAAAATAAATAATCGCCTGATATGGAATAAATCTTGGTATATATGTAATATTTTATGTATACTTTTTTTTATTTTTGATAAAGTAAGGGAGAAATGTATAGTAAATTGGATAGTTTAAAAAATAAATACTATTTCATAAAAGCCCACTTTTGGAACAAAAAATAGAAAAAAGTGTAATGAATAGTAACTTCAATAATGGCATATAGAGAACTGAAAACACCAAAAATAGAAAAGATTTAAAGTAGGAAGAACTTTTTGAAACAGCAAAAAAGGAAAATAGGAAGGAAAAAAAAATCAGAGGAGTATGCAAGAGAAATGTCATTTTTTAATAGAGATAAATGTCACTACTTTAATTGTTATTGAGTTAATCTCAATAAATGTTCTCTTATTGTTATTCTTTTTTAGTAATTTTCAATAATATATAGTAATAAATATATTAGTGGTCAAGTTATTCACTTACGAGTGTGCCTAATTAAGATGATGAATCTATTAGAAAACATAGAAGTAAAAATATATGCATGCAAAAGACACTAGCGAAAAAATGTATTTCTACAATTAGCATAGAAGCGATTTTTTTTGGTACATGAGGAAAAGTTAGGACACCCTTCTATCAAAGGAGAATCCCAATCAATCAAGATGAACAAATTTATGTAAAGAAAGATCAGTTATCAGTTGAAACATCCACGTCAATCGAGGTAACAAAACTATTTTTGACTTTTTTTTATAGAAGATCTGTTACCCGATTAGCTTCCCGAAATATATGCTTAATGGTGTAGAATCTAAACTGACAAAGCAACTGCCAAATGTCATTAACGAGGGTCTGGATAGTCCACGAGCAAGCGTAGTGTCCTTGCAGAACTCTTATAATTGACCACTTGATTATCTCCTTCAATACATAGATCTTGAATATGTTGATGAATGACAAGAATAAGTCCATTTCTTAAACCTCAAGCTTCAACAATGAGAGGTAAGATTCGGCCAAAACGATAAGTTTGTGCGGCTATAACAAGGCCAACAGAGTTCTGAATGGCCACACCAGCAGCGGCTAAGGAGCCAATAACTGAACCATCAAAGTCTAGAGGTGTAAATGACAACAATGTAAATCTCATTATTCATAGAGAATGGCTTTGATGGTTAAATTTTGGTCATCTAAACTTTTGTCACGTGGGTTTATGAATGATATATTTGTAATTGTAACTTTCACTGGTGGAGCATCCACCAAAACGAGCAGATAAGTGGTTAGAATTTGGCTATGAAACTTGCTTCTATGATAATTAGTGTTTGGTAAAACTAACTGTTAGTTTAAAAAAATAACAAAAATAATTCAAAAACTACTCCAAAAAGTTACCTCTACCCCAAAAATTAATATTTATAGTTTTTTCAAAACACTAATTAGAACACCAAAAGCAACTTCACCAAACACTACTTTTATAAGCTACTTCACCAAACACTACTTCTAAAAGCTACTCCAAAAGGTATTGCCAAAACCCCCTTAAAATGCTAGAGCCTAGAGCTAAATGCCTACAAATCTGAACAATCGGACACTCAATGAACTTTGAGAGTTAAGATTAATAAGGCTCAAAGATACATAAAATCAATATACATACAAAATAGTACATAACAAAACAAATATATATTCAGAAACAACCTTTTCAAATGTTTTTAAAAATGTAGTAATTAAAACAACTTTTAGTGATCGAAGTAATGATTTCAAAATAATAAAGAACTAGCTTTCGCATATAGAAGTAGCTTTAAAGATAGAAGATAGTTCAAATTCTGTTCTTTTACTAATCCGACAACTACTTTTAATTTTAATAATTTACAATAAATCATAACTAACATCTATCAAAGAACAATTAATCCAACTACTACTTTTGCCAACAATTTTCATATTATTATTTAAAGGGCCTGTTCGGCAAAAGTAGCTGTCGGAGTAGCTGTTAGCTGTCGGAGTAGCTGTTAGCTGTCTGCTAGTAGTTGTCAGCTTTTAGCTGTGAAAGTACCTGTTTAATATATAAATGTTTAGTAAAAGTAGCTATAGATATTATATAAGATAAAAATGACATATTATTTAATTATAATATTAATTTCAATAAAATGATTAATTATTTTATGGTGATATTCAATGTTTATATTGTGAACACAATGCATTATTTCTTTTTATAATAGAAAAATTTTAGTTGAATTTTGGGACTCTTAAAGATGACATTCAAATATACACACTTCATAATTCATCCGTTTCTTAATAGATGTAACATATTCCTTTTATGAATGTTTCTCCATACCTGCATAATTTTTCTTTTGGGTAAATTTTTTACGTAAAATTGCTTCATTGTCCTAAATATCATTTCTAATTTTACGGTCATTAATGCCACATTCATTAATGTCTATCGACCTAAGAAAAGAAAAAAATTGTTCATCCCCATTAAGCATTCCCTAACACCACCCTCCAAAATTTAATCCACTCAGGTTAATTCCACCCATACATCTCGACCATTCTACAACTAGCCAAGCAAAGCTTAGAAGTACTAATAAACCAAACAAACACATATAGAAGATCACACAATAATTAACTACCATTACTAATCTAATACAACATAAAAGCCCACTTCTACAAGTTCTAGAGAAACGCACTGAATCTCAATCACACCTTCAATCCTCCGTAGTCCCATATCAATCAACTCATGAAATTGGTCCATAGATCGTTCATAGCAAAACGCAACAAATTCATCTACAATTTTCAAGCAAAACGTTTTCTACAATTTTCTAAATCCTAAAATCAGCTCAACTGAAGGCCGACGAACGGAATAAGAAGCACCACCATCAATGGCTGACATGGGTGCCACAACCGCCACAACGAACGCCTTCGCCGCCGTGACGACGCCAAATACGTCGACGCCAAACAAAAATCTGAAATATCCTCTATGTTTATTGAACTGGAGGCACAGCAAAGAGGAAGGTGACATTTTTCACAGATTTCTTGTATTTTTTTCAAAAAAAAAAAAAAAAAAAGAGTAACGCTACTTTTTTTTCGTTGAACGCTATAGTTTATAGCTTTTATCAAAAGCTACCTAAACACTACTTGAAACTCTAACCACTACTCCAACCTCTACCATGCCAAACACTTAATTAGTGTTTTAACAAAGTCAAAACACTAAAAGCTAGTCCAAAAGCTGTTGCCGAGGGCCAAAAAGTTACATCATATACTGCATTGCATTACCAAGGACCCTTTGGTCCAATGGTATGACTTCCTATGTCACGCATGGGAGATCAAGGTTCAAATCTTGGTGGAAGCAAATTTCAATGTTTTTTTTAGGGGGTGGGAGTTGGGGTTCGTTGGGCCTTTGGGTATGTGACTCTGTGCGAGGGCAGTACAGAGGTTAATTCTTCTTACCAACGGGTTCTCGAAAGAGGAAAAAAAAACCTCATTGCATTCCTGTACAACATTTAACAAACATCTTCACCATATGACAGGTTGCTCCCACAAGACTCAACTTGCATAATAATGGGATCATAATCTACTTTTGGCGGGAAATGCATACACAATGATTACTTACTGCAATATTGTTGGTCAATACTCCGCAGTCCAGAATACTTGCACAATTGAATTTCAGTCATTATTTTGAGATGGAACAAATTCTTTGAAAAGGCCAAATGAGAGAACTACGAAACAACTCCCACAAACAAAATTCTTAGTCTCCACCCACCACAATGGATATGTCAATTGTCAAGGATAGGATAGATTAAGGGTCCTTGATTTTGCGGTGAAAAAACTTTCTTTTATTTGATCATCCAAGTCATGGGGGTTGAACCATTTCTACTTTTAATGATGCAATGTGACAAAGCACTACTGAGGCAGGTACAAGTTTAACCAATGTAAATTTCCCCACAATAATTTAGATATCTCACCCTTCATGTATAGTCCATTGATATTTGATGCACTCCACAAGTTACTCTGTAAGATTTCAGTGTAATCATGAGGATACCGTGAAATCTGTACTCTTTCAGTTCCAAATTTAAGTTTACAAAAGGATTGGAATATTTGGTGGTCATAATTCATAAATGGTAATAATGGTAATACATTTAGTGTTCCCTTTGGGGGAAAAAAAGAGTTACGTTAATTTGCAAAGAAATTCCCATGTCAATATCTGTGGTATGATTCCACAAGTCCCAAGTTTAATCCAACTGCGATATTGGGAACGGGGATTTTCCTAAGCTATATATGTATATTTGAGATCACTGAGCCTGATCCCAAAATCATAGTAATAACGCAACAGGAAGAAAATGAGAAACATACGGTAATAATAGACCAAATCCAAGCTAAACTGAAGGAGATATTGGAAAGATGAACCCTTATCAGCTCTGGTAAAATATACAATTTGTACAATATATTGTCATAGTTCTCAAAACAATAAATGAGCCTCAAAATACAGTCAGTGTCCTTAGCAGAGGGAGCCCTGATGGATCAAACTCTCAAGAGAGGCAAATGCAGATCATTGTCGAGGGCAGTACCTTGGATGGAGATCGTTAAGTGTTTCTGCAAACTCAATAGGAGTAGCATTGCTAAGAAATACTTCATCCCATGTTCTGCAAAGCTCTGTAGAAGGTACAGAGTTAGTCTAAGTAACATTCATGGAGAATCAGAAAAAAAGAGAAGGTTTTCAGTAGGAAATTACAGAGCTTCACTGTACTAGGCAATAGCAACTTCGTAATTTGCATGGCTAATCAGAAGTGTATTTGTTAATAAAGTTTAAAAGGGGGCTTGCACGAAGATACTTGAGGTAAAATATACAATAAATGACTGCATATGCAACTTGTAAAGAAGCCTCATGCCATTGTCCAGCACTCCCAGCATCATTCCCAAATATGTGGTCTACATATTATCCATTACCACTCAGTACCACCAGCACCTTTAAATTGGTAATAAATAGTCATAGATATGTGTGAAGAAAAAGAGATTTAGGGTGGACATGCATTATGTTGGACATTGGCAGTTTGGCACGTCAGTGACGTGACATTCCTCACATAGTTACATATAAGTTCATTACCATAGCTGCATTTTTTACTGTCCAACAGACGAGCTGTAAGTGGTTTAGATTTACAAATAGAGAGTTATGATCCCAAGTTACGATTTCTTCATTGATAATACAAAACTTTCCTATTGATTGTCTGATCTCTCTACTAATTTTTATTTAAGCCATATATTCGGTGCTTCATCCCCTCTAACATCCCTCTTGTATCCCTCTTAATTCTGACCCCCTTTACTTCCTGTTTCCCTTTAATCTCTTCTATCTGTTTCCTTCCCTACCAAGATTAAATCAAACAATTAGACAGTTGCTGACCAGCTGTTCACTACCTATATTTATAAAGGCTAAGTAACCAATCTGCTAAAGTTCCTCTGGATATCATAGATGGCTTCTTTTCTAACTGCCTTTTTCTGATAACATAAACATAATTAGTTCATAACCTTTAACGTCTTCTTGAGCAGTCCACAAAGACATCCTGAGCTCTAAATTACGGACACTTTGAGCAGACCTCGTCCAGGACAAGTGTATATTCCTCAACATTGGTAACATCAAATGGCAGAAACCAAAGACATCCAAAAGTATGTTTCGAGTATAGGAGATACACATATCGCACATCGTACAACAATCTTGGTATTTTTTCACAGAGTACATAGCATGTAATTGTGTAAGGTGTTTTATCATGTACCAAAAATAAGTCAAATGTTCTGCATAACTATGAACATGCATGTTGCAAACAAGATTATCATCTTATATATCACGGAGCATGAAATCCTAATAATATAAAATGTGTGAAATATATAACTAGCTCTTCCACATCAGATAGTACACATACCAGCCTTGTCTGCTGGAGGAAGGCACATGATGACCATATCAAATCTTGGGATCTTGGTCAAATTTTCCAGATAATCAACAGCAAGTTCGGTTTCCTCACTACCACAAAGATATAACAAAAGGATATGGACCAATTAGATATCATATCATGGCACCTGATAAACATAAAAGCAACACAACAGAGTATAATACCTCTACTTACATAAAAAAGCTTGCAATACACTTGATAATATCAAGGAGTAAGGGAGCAGTCAAAGCATTTTTAAATATCTGCGGCAGTGTAACTGGTTGAGTGACCTACACGTACAAAAAACATGAGCAGAATGTAACATCGTCAGCAAAAACACCAAGGAACAAGAGATCACAAAATCAAAAGTCCTGCTGGGGATATATAGTTCATCTACTCATCCATGCACAACTTGAAACCATCTTTGGCAATACAATTCTAACGCCATAAAGCAATGTTATGCATTACCATACCTTTAATAGATGAGCTTGTAGAGAACGATCGCTACAAAACCCTCTCCAAGTCACCTCAAATTGATAAGCTGAATTCGGGGTACAGATATTTTTAGCAGCTTCTTCCCTGGCTCGGGAAGCAGCCCTAGAAGCAAGCTCTTGTACTGATGTCGCCAGCACCTTTTCCCCACTTTTATTATCCTTCGGTGCAGATGACAACAAATATAAAGTTGCTTGTAAAACGATAAAATCAACCAAAAGTTGGAAGTTGTAGAGATTGTAGAGAATACTCCATGTCCACGTAAAAAAAAAAAAAAACTGACTGACATGATCTTAACAGTTAGAACACAAGGATAATTTCAGCATATTAAAATGTGAACGGCAAGGCTGTATCAGCTCATAAAGGAACTTACCAAAAGAGAACTGCCTTGTGCAGCATCATGCAAGCCATTTACTTTTTTCCGATTTCTATCTTCAGCTGTATTGCTATTCATTGCTGTCTTCACAGGATAAGAAGATTTGTTTGCAGATAACTGTAGATTATCCCACAAACTTAACATTCAGGGATCAGAAAATTATAAGCATGAAAGAAGAAGCATTTGAAGAAACTACTCTCATCCTGAATTTAAAGAAAATGCTGTAGTTGAACAAAACTATATGGACAATGAGCTGCATAAATTAACTCAATTATACAAGAACAAACGGTTCAAACAAAGCCAAAATGATTCCAGCTTTTAATGCTCAGACATTTCATACCTGTATTTTATCTGGAAGAACATCCACTCCGCCTTTCTTACTTCTTTCAGGAACAGAGAGTACACGCTTACCATGTCCATTGGCATCCACCTTGTTCTCAATTTCTCTAACACTAGGTGCAGCTCTTGTAGCTGTTCCAGCTGCTTTTGCAAGAATTGCCTACAAAATTGTTTCAATGCTTTAATTTTTTGTTAAAATAAAGAATCTACACCATAATTTCGAAGTAGAAACGACAATAACACAAAAAACAATGAGCTTCTAGGCCCAAATGAAGCCACCATTTAACAGCACATCCTAGCAAGTAGCAACTATGTTCAATATGTGGGGAAATGACTAACTTCAACAATTTACACACGAACTATTTTTCATCTTTTAACGACGACTTACACACGATATTATTAAAGCTTAATATGTGCATACTGATATTATATTTGTATGTAAAGGCCGGTTCACTCCACACTGAGGAAAAAGGAGTGACATCTTATCTTGTATGATAAAGATTAACTTCGCTTGTGCAGTCCAACATACATTACACGACTCTGGAGACAAAATTAATGGTGTCCAAGCCATTATAAACTAATAAGCCGAAAGTGCTCTTCAGCACATTTTGGTCAAAAGGGCTGCTCTCGTCTTTACAGCCATTCTTCCAGGATCACAGTTTGCCACTTGTCGCACTCATCCTTCCACTTACAGGTTCACCCAGCCTACGGCATAGGTATTTCGATTCAGATATGTGGTTACCAAAATTTAATGATGCCACTTACCCACTTAATCTCAATTCAAAAACTCCATGGAGAAGAAAATCTAAAACAAATAGAACCGCTAAATACTTCCTTCAGGAATGATAAAGACAAAAGTATCACAAGTTCTGAAAACACAAATTCACCTTTTCAAGCAAGGACTTCACTTCAGTGCGTTGTTTCTTCAGTTCTTCTGTTTGCGGCTCTAACCGCAATGCAAACTCAACATCTGCAAGCAGTTCTGATAGTAAAACAGTCCAACACCTTGTACTTATAAGAATAATACACTCTGAAATCAACGTAACATACCCTCTAAGGCGTCTCTAAGTTTCCTGAGTTCTTTTCTGGCTGTAGCTCGGCGTGAATATGCTTTTATGTAGCGGTCATCTAAATTAAGGGCCTCTGTGCAGTCATCCTCAGCCTCTTGATATCTGAAGGAATCAAGAACCAAGTTTACCAGCTTTCAGTACTAACATGTTGTGGAAGTTCATAAAAATCTTAAAGGTGCAATGCAAAATATTTCAAGTTGCTATGATTATCAAAAAGACTAAAAAAAAAATTGATAATTACTACAACTAACCTTCTAATTTTAAGATAAGCCATTGCCCTATTTGCATAAGCCACAGCTGTAGGCGACAAAGCGATGCTTCTGGAGTAGCAGTCTATAGCTTCATTGAACTTCTTCTGCTTAAAATATTCATTACCCTGCCAAGGTCCATACGATGCTCCTTCAATCCAGTCGATAACCAAGGGCCACACGAGGGATTGGCAAAACAATAAAACAGAAAAAAAAACCGAAAGGGGAAGGGGGAGGCTTAGTGGAATATATTCTACCAGATCTTTCTCCGAGGCAGCATCCACAGTAGTCTCATCAGCAGTTAAACTACTCGACATGCGGCTCAACGGATCGTAGTTCATAGAACGCCGAGGCTGGCTTGTACTATTGCTTAAAGAAGAAGCTGTATTTTTACCAACAGGTTGCTTGTCCTCACTCACCACTTCAACCTTCTGAAGAATTGATATATGGAAGCAGCCATTAGAGCAAGTTAGTATTCCATTTCCATCATACCACACCACACCACACCACACCACACCACACCACACCACATTGAGTTTAAACAAGCATGCATAATTCTAATTCAAGTATACAGCAGAAACACAGTATAACACAAGGCGACTCACTTAGTCCCTTAATCATCTTATCCACCTCACCCCCCCCCCCCCCAAAAAAAAATACCAGTCACTAACAGACAGCACGTTTGTAAAATAAAAACCACCACTCTTAACACGGCTACGCCAGGCAAAGCAATAACCACAACAAGAACAACACTCAAATGCCTCTAAGCTTGCGCCCTGTGCAGAATAGAGGAGTCCAATGTAGACAACAGTACAACCTTACCTTTATGATACCAAAGAAAATGTATCCAAAAGACATAAAGTCCTATTACAACACGCAATAGCTATGTACCAACGTGCTACTTCATAATCAATTAAAAGCACACACAGTATACTAATTTAAGTTAATCTTAGTCTATCATCAAAGCCAAAGCAACGATTCATACAAGAAAAGCAGATTGGCACCACAACCCCGCCAAAAGAAAATCCACCCCAACCCACCGCGAAACTGCTTTTTTCTACGTCCCCTTCTAAGGCCTCACTTTTGACCTCAAAAAATCAAGTTTGAGCAGAAAAAGTTTTCGCAAGTTCAAATAAGTTGAGTTCGGATACAAGTTCATTTCACAACTCTAATACACTAATACATGTCAATAAGTTCAATAAGTTGAGTTTGGATAGAAGTTCATTCCACAACTCTAATACATGTTAATAAGTTCAAATAATTGAATTTCAGATTAAAACAACAAAACCTAAAATCCTGTTCTTTTCATCCTAAATAAATGAAGTTCAGATAAATTCTAAACAATAATCACGACAACGTATTAGCATTTGAAAATTCGCACAATACAAACTCATAAAAGTACAATTGTAAATATAAAGAACAACATCAACTCATCAATTTTCTTTCCAGCAGAATACAGTAAAAAACCATCCACAAAGATGAAAAATTACCGATTTACTCTTGTGAGAATCCTGGTTTTTCAACTTCTTGTCCTTGTCTTTGATAGAATGTTCCCAGTCTTGCAAGTCGTTCAAAAAACCTTGGAAATTCTGAGGTTATACAAAACATTCATCATAAAAAACAATCCCTCAAAAAAATACTTCGAAAATCCAAAAAAAAAAAAAAAAAAAAAGGGAACGCTGTTTTTCTACTAATTTATACAAATACTGCTTCGATGTTGTGAATTTGGGACAAAAAAAACATCGGCGAAAAACAGATGAATACTTTGTAAAAAATTAACTAATCCCAAATTATCATAAATTTGCATGAAGAATATGAATAAAATTAAACAGCACAGAAAGCATGCGACTGAATTCAAAAAAAGAAGAAGAAAAACTAGAAAAACAAAGATTTTGATAGAATCAACAGATAGTATTTAGTTCAAAAAAAAAAAAGAAATAAAAATGGGCAGTAAGCTTACCAGAGATTGCTTAGACATTGGAAGTCATAAGAGAGATGGAAGATGTGCAGTCCAAAGTTGGTGCTTCAGCTTTTGATGGTTCTCGAATGCTATAGAAGAAGAACGAAATTTTGCAGCCAGAAAGAGAAGAGTTTGTACGTCGTCGTTGGGGTTTTGGAACTCCTGGAGACTCTGGAGTGTCCCACTCTTTTCATTTATGGGTAGGCCCGGAGCATTGCCTATTTTATATTCGTTCTATACATTTTTTTTTTCAGATTATCATATAGTTGTGTATCGAGTAATAAAGTAGCATATATTGGATAAAAAATAGGATTATTTGATTTTACTAACGCAACCTTTTAACCGTTTGCAACAAATAAGCTAACATTTTAATTATTCCTGAATAATGCAACTTTTAACAAAAAATTCTTTAACCGGATCCAACTTATTCAGCAGGTGAAATAGGACACGTGTCAAATAATAATTGGTTCAGTTTATTCTTTCTCCTCCCTCACCCTCCACCCACCTGAGCCACCCCAACAGCTTGCCCCAACCAGCCGTCCCCCAGCCCCTACCCTGCCGAGAAACCACACGCAGTCACCATCGAAACCACTCCCCCAACCCCCCCCCACCCGGAAACCACCCGCGCCATCACGAAAAACCAATCCCCAACCCCACAGCGACCACCGAAACCACCCCCATGCCCTCTCCAACCCCCAAAATAACCCCCACCATATTTCCCTTCCTCCGAAATTCTTTAACCACCATATACAAACAACAAAACCAACTCGAAAACCAAAGCAATCATCAAAGCCCAAAACCGTGATTTCCAAATCCAACAATCAAGCAACAAAACCGAGATGGGAGAAAGAACAAGGCATACAACAGCAACAACAGTGGTTGGCGGTGGAACCACCTCATCAGAGGTCGAAAGCGTGGGAAGAGCAAAGAAAGTGTGGTTGACGGTTTGTGGTGGTTTTTATGGGTTGGGGGAAGGGATGGAGATACGGGTTGGGGGAGGGGTGAAGATACGGGTTGGGGTGGGAGAGGGAGGAGGATGGGCTCCGATGGGATGGGTGGGGGTTTCCAATGGGAAGTGGTGGGTGGGTTTCGTTGGGTGGTTTGGGTGGGTGGGTTTCATTGGGTGGTTTGGGTGAGTTTTGGTGGTTTCAGGGATGGGGTGGGTGGTTTGGGTGGTTAATGGAGTGGTCAAAAGTGTAGGGATTGGTAAAAGTGCAAAAAGGAAAGTAAATTACCACTGGTTCAAGTAGCCGGTCATTTAGCCTACTCTAAGAAGTTTGGGTATAAAGGTTACATTATTTAATGATAATTAAAATGTTAGCTTATTCGTTGCGAACGGCCGAAAGGTTGCATTATTAAAATCAAATAATTCTAAAAAATATCACTATAAGGTCAAAGTGAGTATTAATTCCTCCTATACGCTAAACTTGAAATTAATTCCATGTATATCGTCCACATAGAACAGTACGCTAGAAATTTTATTTTCGGCAAAGCAAACCGCTACCCAGAGTAGCGGTTAACTTTAAGTTAAGTCGCTACTGTAGGTAGCAGTTTACGAGGTAAAACCGCTACTCAGAGTAACGATTTATACCGTAAATCACCACTGAGCGAAAAGGAGGAAAAGCACGCCACGCAAGCATGTTGCGTCCAGCGCACTGGTCGTGCGTGGCGAGCAGCAAGCTTGCGCCTAGCGCGCGAGCCAGTGCGCTCCACGCACGACCAGTGTGCTGGACGCAGCATGCTTGCGTGGCGTGCTTTTCTTCCTTTCCGCTCAGTTGTTCTGATCTGTACTGAACCGCTACTCTGAGTAGCGGTTTATATGCGTGCCTTATAGCTTGTCTTAGGACACAAAAAAACCAAAATTCTGACGTGCTGTCCTACGTGGACGGTATCCATGGAATTAATTTCAAGTTCAGCGCATAGAAGGAATTAATACTCCATTTGACATTATTCATGGAAGAAATTCTATAATCAGGTCATATGTTGAGGAAGTATATTATCACTCTGTCTCTATCATTAAATAGACCATTATGACTTTTGCACTATTCACATATTTGAACACTTTTTTGCCATGTATTAAAACAAATGTTAGGATACAAGATGTTGAATTTATCTTACGAATATTTTCATAATATCATTTTTTATAATATTTTTTACTGATGGGTTATCAGAGATATTAATGCTCAGTGTTTATATTGGCAAGTGAGCAAGTCAAAATGAAGCATTTACTTAAAAACTGAGGGGGTATTTTTTATTCTATAGTTACACTACTTTTGTAATAAATATACTATTATTTTTGCTTAAAATACCATAAAAATTTGTTTTGAGCAAAAACTTCATAACGGTTCTAACATAAAGATGGTTGGTCATAGGTCTAGTTCAGTTTATAAGGGCTTACGAGTATGCATTTTATCTCTCATGATCCATCAGGGGATAGGGTGTTGTCTCCTCACTCTATCTCGCTTTAAGGTCTTTGACTTATCTTAAATTCTTAATGTTGTATACAAAATGATTGAATTTTATTTATGGTATGAACATTTGTATGTTCCTCTCGAGAAGGAATTAAGCAAAGATCGAGATGAGACAAGCAGTGCCTATTTCACACCCCCAAAATTAAGAGAAAAACTAGAGAGTTTTTAGTATGATGTTTTGGGTTAATTTGCGCTTCCGCCTCTTCGAACAATGATAAATTATGATCATTTACAATTGCGTGATTCAATTTGTATTGTTGTTAATTATGAAATTGAAATGTAATTATGACTTTAGGGCTTTGTTTACTTGTCAAATTAATAGGAGGAATTTGTGTGATAAATTGGTTATTGGTAATTGATTTACATAAAATTAGTTACTAATCTCTCTATCCCATAATATAATTTCTAATCTGCAATCTGGACACTAATTATAAGTGAAGATGAGGTCAACTTGTACACAATATTAAGAAAGATGCCAGATTTTAGTTTGTTGTCACTATTCGAGGGGATACATTTGTTAATGGGGGTTTAGGTTATGGAATATATTGATCAAGTTTAGGAAGCATGTCTATAACTTCATAACCTAAAGTCAAAATCATGGTTCCGTCGCAACTTATGTATCTATGACGGATAATTCAAATTTATGATAGATACCTTTTTCGCATTTATTAGATAATTTTTCGCATTTATTAGATAAAAAACATAGCATGGTGCTAAAAATGTTTAAAAGAGGTTTGTGCACCAATTTAATTTTTAAGACCGTAGGACACCAATTGCATGAACATTTGATACTAATATAGTTGAATGCGAAGTCCCCATCCCATACCATAGCATATGGAGACTTTCTCGCCCGCAAAGTTGAGATAACAAGAAAACCTAGCCTCACCCCTCTCTCTTTCTCCCTCAAACTCTAACTTCCCCTACCCCTTCTTCATCAGTTAGGGGCTGCCATAGATGATTTCATCCATGGTAAGCCCCTTTTCCCCTTTTATATTCAGTTTTTAATTCATTTTCTTGTTTTGTTTAATTAATTAATCTCTCTTTATGAGATCATTTCAAACCTTGTTATGGGGTTTTTAGTTTCTATTTTGGAAATCTCCTTCTCTCCTATGGGAGTTGTGAGTATGGTTTTTTTGTTTTTAGGTATGAGAAATTATTCTCATTGGTTGAAGTTCGAGACTCAACATGAAGATATTAGAATCTCGGATGCGGTCAACATGACTCGGTCAAGAATGTTCTTCCCAAACTACATCAGAATGATAGACTTCCTCATCAATAGCTGCTTGATTCAGCAAATACAAGGGGGATGCGCTGTACTGCTAGATCTGGTTCATTGTAGTTCCTTCGAAGACGAATTTGATTTAGCACCGTTTAATTGTATCTTGTTTTTCTTTAATACCTATTGTAGATGCCGTTTGACCTTCAATTAATGAATTTTCTCTTTCAAAAAAAAAAAAAGTTGAGATAACAAGGGTCTAGTATTAGAAATATACTTTCGGTAATTTAAACTAGATTCAAATGCACGCAATACGTGTTCCAAATCTATACTAATATATTAAAAGGTGTTCATAAGAAAGTTTGTGTGCCACGTGACACTCTCCTCTAAGGCTCTAATGCAAATGCTTTATTTTCAAGTAAAACCCTCAATTTAAAAAATAATGTTGTACACCGTATTGAACACGTGACCTTTGAAACGAAAAGTGAAAGCTTAATTAATTAATCCACCATAACACCATTGTTTAGTATTTCAAAATAAAATATCACAAGGTTTTATAATTATATCTCATTAAAAGATTTGCGCAATTAGTAGTTAGATATCTAACCTTTTTATGATAATAACAAGAGACTATTATAAACATAAGCTCTTAGGGCCTGTTCTCCCCAACTTATTTTCAATTCAGTTCAGTTCCTAAATGATAATTATTACTATTAATTAGTTATAATTTAATTCAATTCAGTTAAGTTAAATTCAATTAAGTTGTTTTATGCCAAAGAGAACAGGTCCTTACTCCAATTCCTTGTAGAAAGAATTAAGCTATTGCTTTCATCCCCAAACTTTTAAGGGTTTATTTTTCAAAAATCATACAATTACTTATCATGTCATTACGTCAATTTTTCCTCACTTGACAAAAAGTTACGAAAAGTAACAACCCGGGGCATCGCCCGGGACACTCACTAGTTATAACTTATAAGAACAATACAATGGTCATAGTATATTAACATCCAATTAAAACTGTAAAAAAAACTAAAGGGTATTTAAGGTATTTTATGTGGACACCAAATTCTTCCAAAGTTGGCTTATATAATAGAGATAAATAATCAGTTATGCCACAATGTGCTTTAAATGATAACTACACTTTTGAGGTGAAAGTTCTTAAATCACCAAAAGAATTACCATCTTTTCATAGACCCCATAAACAATTAGCATTGATTTATGTCAGAATTGAAGGGATCCCTCTCCAGACAAATAATTGTGAGCACTATAGTGTAGTCTACATAGACGGGAAACCTGCCAGAGAAAAGGTGACTAGATATTTATAGGCACACGCAGTCCATCATAGCTCAGTTGCACATCAAGCCCTTCTGAATCCTTCAATCTTAACAAGTATGCATTAATTTCTTCATGATCCATATGATGCATCATGCCTAGTAATCATGCCAATGGAGAAAGAAGAGACAAAGCAGTATTAGAATTCATAGTAGTCCAGTTTACCGTCTCTCCGTGAATTAACAGATGAACGTATCATCAACAAAAGCAATGGAAAAAATTAATCACATAGAAGACTCCAATTAGAAGACTTAAAATGAGCTATCTGCATATAACCTAAGTTACTTCAACTCTAAATTCTACTTCAAGTACCCGTGTCAGATGCTCAACACCCATACTTAGGTATGAACCTTTTGACACTTCATTTTGGGCCATAATCGTGGAAAGTTTCCACAAAATAGCCGAGTTGGACACACACACCTCTCTGAAACAACTACCTGATTCCAAATAGCGTAGCATATTTAACAGAATGGAACACACCAGTAAAAAGTGTCCTCTTGGGTTGGATTTTTCGTACTTCATCCAACGCCTGCAAGAAAGATATGGAGAACGATAATCAAACCATCTGGATCAGGATAAAATAGAACAATTAAAAAAGTGCCTACCCTTGGAAGTCCAAAATGCGTTGGAGTAGATCCTTCAGGTTTCAAAGCGTCCTAAGTTGGTTTAATAAAGCTTATTAAGTGCTAGCCAAGAGAAGATAATCGCAGATAAAAGAAACTTAAGCAAAAACAATGAAAAAAGCAGAAGCAATTAGAAAGCACATAGAGATCTGAAGAAAAAGAAAAGAGGGGCCGGAGGATACCAGAATTAAGAGTTCACAATCCTCCAAGAGTGGGTAAGTTTCATCAGGGATATCACTAACATCACTGAAACAACAACAAATGTCCAATAAGGTATAGACAAACTTAGTACTATAAGGCACTACGATACTACAATCTGAAAAGAATCACTAGATAACAATACCTTATGTAACAGATGTTACCAAAACGAAAACCAAGAGAGCGATAGCCCCGACCATGCCACACAGGTAATGGAGTGATCTTGAAACCATAAAAACGATATTTAGCAGTGATATGAAGAAACTATAAGAGGAGGAAGCATTTGGTTGTTATTCCACAGACCTTCAGATCATGCACACTGAAAGGCTCCTCATCAATAATAATGAACTGCAACTCCGAGACAGCAGCACCTTTTAAAACTACACTTGTATCAACCAGATAGTAATGGGTCTTCTTCATTACCTGAGTAATTGCATAATGTATTCTCATCTCAATACATATATAATGTCATAGTTCCAGTGCAAGAAAAAAGAGGCACATCTTTTCTAATCAGGAAAAGTCATGATAGCCTCTCCCGCATAAGAATATGGTATTCCTCAGTCCCCACAATTCGATATCTGAAGTGTAACTATACTTCTTATAACAGTATGAAGGCCCAATTAACAGAGCAAGGCCACACGGCTAAATTTACTAGCAAACTAATATTTTGTCACATGAGTCTATGAATGGCACTTGGTGTGGGGCCCACCGCCCACTAACCCTGCTCTCTTATTTACTTTATTAAGCCAACTAGAGCCTTTTATTGGGATCGGGTACCTCCTTAGCATCCACATGATCCCATCACGCAAAGTTCATAATAAACACAAAGGGAAGACGCAAGTAACAAAAACATTAGAAACATCACATTTCCAAGAAACCAGCCAAGCAAGCTTTAAATCCGCTAGGTGAGTTTAGCTACATAGATTCTTCTTTCCCCAGCATCATATAATATCAAGAATTTGTGAAACCTATAAAATTTCAGGCTACAATGGTGTTCTTGCAGAGATAGGTTTTTAGCCTTGTAATAGAAATAATGGCATTCATTCTGAATAAGTTCTTGTTGAAAGTTGAAAACCAAATATTTCTACTCCTCTTTTTCCCTCAAAAGGGGTGATGTCAATGAAGTTGGAAAGCACCAAAAGTAGAGCAGCTGATAACTTTATATCATATGGGTATTCAAACAAATCGTCACCATATTGGTTAAATATGCCTCATATGGACAAGATGGGTAGGGTTGGTAAGAGTCGAGCTAAGCTTGAATCCGGGGTTGCTACTTGCTTGACATGGCTCGTCACACTTACACTCAAGCTTGAGTCGAGTCTCAACCTATTTCAATAATTTTCAAGTTCAACTTAGCTTAGAACTCAACTTGAGTTCGGATATTGTAACCAAGTAGTACCATTTTGTTGTTATAACAATTATCATAATTAAGAATTTGCTAATAATAAAAGATCTTCAAAAGTATTGGTAATTATACATCAACATTTGATATACATAAATACAAAATAGTAAACAATGTTTCGAGCCTTTGCACGAGTATCTCCAGCGAGCTTAGTGGTGCTTGGCTCATAAAAACTTTGAGCCGAGCTAAGTAGTTTGCATACCAGCTTTCAGCAGTCGAAAAACATTAGGTATCTAGCTCATCATCATATATCTAACAGCAAAAACTAACAAAAGACCCTTCATATTCCTTCAAGAATGACTTTTGAGTACATAATTTCAAGTAAGAGCATTCATGAAAAAATAGAAAAACAATGATGTAAGAAATGCAAAATGTGAGAATAGACCTCAAAATCACGCTTTGCAACATATATTGGAATGGAGGGCTGAATATTGTTTGTCCAGTCTCGAAGGTCATCGAGGCCTATACGAAATAAGAAGAATCAGGTGGGATATCTGAAGTTTAATTGAATAATTGTCAGGGGAGTCATGTGAAAATTAAGTATTATAAGTGTTCATGTCAGAGACCTCCAATAGCATCAGCATGCGAATGAGTAATAATAACCGCATCAATTGTTCTTATCCTGGCAGAAATGCAACTAGTCATGAACAGGAAAAAAGACACTAGCAAATACATGACTCAGAAAAGCCATTACAACATATTACGATTTGCTTAGATGCAACTGTTAACTTTAGTCAAGATTGAGAAAAAAAGCATATCAGGCCAATATACAACCAATTTGAAGTCAGGTATTTGAAGTAAAAGAACATACAAATATTATATTTGAAACATTAATTTTACAGAAAATCTCAATTGCAGAAAAACTGTAACTTTAGATTTTCCCTTTCAGCACCACCCCACACCACACCCCTCAAAGAAAAAGAGATCATCTTTAGATTATGAAAATCCACTATAGTAGTTCATACAAGTGCATATATCCTTTATAGCAATTACATCTCAAAGAGGGAACACAATTTGTTTACCAAGTTCATCGATGCTACTATGTTACCCCTCACTCTTGATAAAAACTTCCATTGTCTGTTAGTAGTCACATACTCGGATAGACTATCTTTCAATATTCCGTAAAAGTGTTCACCACTCAAAAAACTTGACAGGGACCGAGCAGGAATATACCACTGCTGTAAAGGACCTTTTAAATAATTTATGTCATACTCTTAATAACGAGAATTAGGTACAATGTAATTTGTATGATGTAGAATTATAGAAGTATACAGTAAGAAGTTCTTCACCAACGTCCAACACTAATGAGACAATTCTTACTTTTAATAAAATAACTTAAGATCATATGGTTAGTCTGCATAACTAGAAAATGATAAACTAAAAGATCCTATTATTCTACAGTTGGTCTTGTAAGAGACCGTCTACTTTTAATTTAAAATTAGGCACGGCCCAAGCCCAACATAAAGAAGAGAACATGCCACCTTTTTAAATATAGTGACTAGTTTAATCTATTTAGGGACCATTTTAATCTTAATCTATTCAGTAAGGACTTTCTTTAACTCATTCAGTGACTAGTTTAATCCATTTAGTAACTAGTTTAATCCGTTCGGTAAGACTTTCGGGTAATTTTTTTGAAATTGACTGTTGTAGTTCGAGAATAAAGAAAATAAAGGAGAAGAGAAGGGATGACTAGGATAGTGTTGGGTCAGAGTGAAATGGAATGGGCTTGTTAGAAAAATCCAAGCTTAGGTTTGTCTAATTTTATGTTAAAATTAGACCGCCTATTCTAATAATTTGTGATTATTCTATACATAAATACCTCGTATAAAATTTGCCCAGCCTACTTCACCTATGTTGACTTAGTGCAGTATACATGTCAGACTTTGGTATGTTTCTATGTGTCACAGTCATACCTTGTGAAACCTTGAAATGCTTTTAGACCAAAATGTATCAAGTGTCCACATTCAGGTTGGAGTATCAAGTATTCAACATGAGTACTTGAGGTTTAGTACCTTCTTACTCTTTGGTATTATATGGCTTTAAAAAAAGTAAGATCTCCCTGTCTGTTAATTAGATCTGTCTGAACTTTTCCCATCGCTCAAATTCTTTGTCAAATATTGTTAATTTGTTGTAGAAAGGTCCTAAGACACTTTGAATTACGGAGTTGCTCAAAGATGAAGCATCAAGAATTTGAACTTTAAAGTGACCTGATAGATTCAACTTATTCTCCGTCAAACCTTAACTTCCAGCAAAAGTAACAATGTCATACATTCTTTCCATATAATTTAATAAATATGATATGTTTCGACACAAATTATAGCTTTCACAAATAATTAGAAATTAGAATTGGTATTACTTTTAAATGTTAAGCAACATTGGTCAACATATAGTGAAGCTACTGCTTACCCATAGGAGGGGAACCAACGAAGAGCACTATGGTAGAAAAACCTGCATAATTTGAGAAGCTCTTCATGAGTACAATTAAAGGCACAGGGAAGAATAGGTAAATGATAAACTTGCAGGAAATTCATCTTGTTATATCTGATAAAAAGACCATAATGTCCACATAAAGAATGATGACCGCCACAACTCAGTTCCCAATATAACTGTCAGGCAAAATTCAACCACATCAGCTGAGCAATTGAAACAAGTAAACAACAATAGCTTCTTCATTACCAAGTAATGTGCATGAACATTCCAATCTAACCTAGATGAAAGAAAAATTCTACCCTAAATGATTGAATATCAACCTTTTTATCTTTAAAACCATTTGAATACCAACATAAAAACACCTGAATGCACTGGAATCATAGTATCCCTATTGTTACTTTCCAAATTATCTCTAGCATTATTGGCTGTCATGCAAGCAGTTTCAATTTCTTTACCAATAATTTTTTTTCCAAGTTCATGTAGTTGAATGGAATTTTGTCGACACAACATTACAAAAAGGAAGACACCGATAATTGGGAATTAAATACATGAGTTTCTAGATCCCAGAATATAAGGTAAAAGAAAAAAGAAAGATCCACAAAGTGACTCCTAGAGTTTACTTTAGAGCATAGTTTGACAAACCAGATTCAAAAACATGAAATACATGCTATAATTATGAGAAGGATGAAACAATTGAACCACAAAAAATAACAAGATTGTTTTGTCCTTATTGACTAGGTGCCGTAAATAACAACTTATATGCTAATCAAGCCGATTAAGGAAACCTTTGTGTGCAAATACTTTGTTGGGCCCACGAGTCCACCTAAAACTCCACAATTAGTATGATATTGTCCACTTTGGGCTAAGCCCGCACGGATTTGTTTTTAGCTCATTCCCAAAAGGCCTCATACTAATGTAGTTAATGAACTCTTATAAACTAGGTAACTCTTTCTGATCTCTCCGATGTGGGACTTGGGATGTATACCCAACAATCCTCCCCTCAGACCAAGGATCACAAGCCTCCCCTCCAGTGATGATCCGTCCAATCACCTTGTACCGCCGCCAACCTGCGGAACACGCCGCCACACCACCACAATATCAGGAAGACTTTCGACACAACGCACCAAGCACAAATTTTCCGTCGCGAGGTCACACGGAGAGCCTCCCACAATCTCCTTAGATCTCATGCACCATGCCTCAGAGCTATGTCTGCAACCAACATGTTTCCACTTCATGCTTCCAGGTTACACCCCGGATAGGCTGATATATTCTGCTCTACAACAACATGTCCATGCATTAACTGAGTCACCCATCTTCGAAAACCATACAAAATACCACTAAAGACTTGCACCCACACCCTATAGCTACACCGCTCTACCCCCGCGTGCTCCAGTAAGCCAACCATGTTGTTGGGGTCCACCATTGTATCCACGTTCTTCAAGTCGAACCTTCGGCTCTTATACCATTTGTTGAGAATTAGACTAAGCAAAACATTAATTACTTGCAATTAACACTAATCAACAGCTAATGAGGAACATTAATTAAACTAAGCATAATAAGAACAGAACTGAAAAACACACCGAATAACGTAGGAAAAGCCGAGCACCGCGAGAAAAACCCCCCAAACAAGCAACTTTGATTAATGGTAACAACGGATGATGATTACAAGCATTAATGGATGTGTTAATGCTCTTTTCTCTCTCCTCATTTACTAAACCCTAGTAAGATCTCACTTTGTGTGAATAATGTCCTAAAACCTGAAAAAGAGGGGTTTATATAGTCTAGGGGGGAAATACAATCCAAGGGTCTATATTAAAACACAAACCCGTAATAAATCCCGACAAAACTAGACCTTCCGGACGGGCTCGAGAAATCGCCAGCCCGGGCCAAGTCATTGCCCGACTGGGACAAACGCTCCCCAACTTACTACCTCGAGTCCCAAAAAATGTTGCACGCCCGAGCTTGAGGAATCCCGCTCGGGCCGCCCACCAGGGAAGGTCGAAGCTCACACAATAGCCATGCCAGCAGCCATCCGCCGCGCGGGGGTTGCACGTCCTTCCTTGCTTGTGTGCACGAGCTTCCTCCTTGCTTGCTTGATGAGTTTGCACAATCTCAACACATGCCCAACAATCTCCCACTTGGAGATTGGGCAAACAAGAGTACAAACCTCCTATGCAACACCATACACATACCACTAAAGTCATCACCATGCAAAGTTGCAAACCCATTATCATCAAAGATACTTACTTCCTCCATCTAGTAATGGAGACCAATTGAGATCCTACACAACCTCAATTTCTTACTAGGTATCACCTTAGTAGGGGTGTTCATAAATATCAGATTTGGTCGATCCGATCAGTGATCCGGTCATTCTGAATCGGTTTTTCGGATATCCGATCCGATTTTTTATTTTTCAGATATTTCGAAATGGAACTTTTCTTTTTCGGATATCCGATCCCAAAATATCCGTTTTCAAGCCGGATATCCGAAATATCCGATGATCTGAAACCTATTTTATGAACTTCTTCTTTGAAAAATTCAATTTTTTAGTTTTCGGATTGGATATCTGAAATGAACACCCCTACACCTTAGTGAGCATATCCGCTAGATTCTTTGAACCGACAATCTTCCTCAAAACCAAGACAATATCATCTACTAAACTCCTAGTGTAGTGATCGTGTCCTTTGATATGCTTGATTGGATAGTGAAATATAGGATTCTTAGCCAATTGAACTACACTTTGGCTATTACTATGCAACACAAATTGTTGTTGCTTCATGTCCATTTCTTGAGGAAATTCTTAACCATTCCATCTCCTTTCTCGCCTCCGAATTAGCCACATACTCGGACTCCATAGTAGACATGGAGACACTTTTGGAGCTTGGACAGGCGGCTCGTCCCGGGAGGGCGCCTATCAAACCCGGGCGAGCGCCCGCATGATTTTGTCCTCGAGGCAGAATGTTAATGAAAGGTCTCCCCCATGCGGTTCTTCAAGCCTGTCTGGACAACCCATATCTGTCGGGATTTTTACGGGTTTGAGATTTAATCTCAACCCTTGGATTGTATTTTCCCCCTTAGATTATATAAACCCTTCTTTTTTATATTTTAAGACATTATTCACACAAAGAGAGATCTACCTAGGTTTAGTGAAAGAGGAAAGAGCATTAAAATCATCTATAAATACTTGTAATCATAATCCATTGTTACCATTAATCAAAGTTGTTTGCTTGGTGGGTTTTTTCTTCGGGTGCTCGGGTTTTCCAACGTTATTCGATGTGTTTTTCATTCTTTCCTTATTGTTAGTTTCATTAATCTTCCTCATTAGTTGATCAGTGTTAATTGCGAGTAATTAGTGTTTTGCTTAGTCTAATTCTCAATCAAATGATTTAATATATTTTTTTAACGTAGAAAACCCGAGCACCAGGGCGGAAGCGTGGTGGAGATCACAGGATCAAAATCTGGCTCTAATACCATTTGTTGGGCCCACGAGTCAACCTACAACTCCACAATTAGTATGATATTGTCCGCTTTGGACTATGCCCGCACAAATTTGTTTTTGTGCTCCTTCCCAAAAGGTCTCATACTAATGTAGTTGGTGAACTCTTATAAACTAAGTAACTCTTTCTTATCTCTGCGATGTGGGACTTGGGATGTATACTCAACATATTTGTGTCATTATGTAGCAAGAGTGAAATGGGAAATATATAATGTGATGGCATGTAAGAGAAGCAGCATGAACAGGGTTTTAAAGGATCATGAAAATTCAAATATAATTGGCAACACAAGAACATAATGGTGAATATGTTGAACCGACATGCAGCTCCACATCAGAAGAAAGAACATCATGGCTAACAAGATGCAACTTCGTAACTATAATGTACTCCCTCTATCTCTTATCAATTTACCCACTTTTCTTTTTGGGTTGTCTCTTATTAGTTTACCCACTACTTTTTACTATTTTTAGAATGGACTCACTAGTTTTATATTATTATCTTTTACATAAAACATCATTTTTTCTATTTGTCACTATCCTTCTCTCTCTTGGCCCACAATATATTAATACTTTCTCTTTCTCTTTAGGACCCACATACTATTTCTCCTAAAACTATGTGGCTAAAGAAATGGGTAAACTAATAAGAGACGGATGGGGTATGCAGCATGTTGGATTGCAAAGGTTATTTCATTAACAACAAATAAATAAATAAAAGATTCATCATCTTCCCTCTACCCTTCGGTATAAGTTTTTCCGTCCACATGTTACAAGAAAATACAGATTGAAGTACTAGTAAACATTAATCAATGCTCCAAGTCCAATAGTTTAGGCAATTGGAAAACCACATTGGTCTCCTATAGTCCTATTCGCTTCCCTAGAATACAATTGTATATGTCAATCAGTTAATCTTCCTTATAACCATCTCTCCTAATATATGGAAATTTGAATTTTGAAATAACTGCAATGAATGTCCCATGATTGACACTCCTCTGAGATTAAGCTGCAAAAAGAAAAGGAAAAAAAAAAGAACCAAACTTACTTCCCAGCATCGATAAGAAGATTGCGTATCCCAGAAGATCCATTGAAACGGATCAGGATGCTTGTGTTGAGTCTCCTATTCTTGCTATCTGGCTCCGCTGCTTTCTTGCATACCTAAAAAAGTAATAAAAATGACATATCTACATTCTTCTTCGAACAATGATATGTTGATGGATTAAATGTTAGCATTGTATTACAGATATGTTGTTCATACCGAACAAATCTTGACAGGATCAGTCAAGCAGCTTACACGTGGTATGCCCTCACTTGTTCCGGTCCCCACAAATATGATCTCAGATTGCTGTCCTGAGGGTGTCCCAATACTGTTACTTGTAGATTCTACTGACAAAAAAAAATATCAAATTTGCATTCAGCAGCCTTCAGTAAATTTAACGTAATTAGCAAGCAACATCAAACCAATCTTCTTCTCTAGAATTTAAGTTTCAAACACTTCATTGATCATCCATTCAAACAAGTGTACATAAATAACAGTTTTCCATACAGCAATTCCATAGTCTTAATCCCAATAAAATGGTGTTCACAGCATGAGATAAGATTTTACTCTCGGTCATTCACATTGATCATACGCCTCCAATCTCTTGTGTCAAGTGTTAAATGCACATACAAACTCAATTATTCACATCATTCTCAATGGCCCCCGTGAAGTCATCTTTGGCTTCCCACAAATTACTCTAGAATAGTAGAATGTCCATAATTCTAAGTCTCCAGTCTCCAGTCTCCAGAGGTGCATCCTCTTGTCAACATCTCACAGTTTCGTTCTATCATACTCTATAAACGTAACTCCAACCTTCCTCCCAAATAATCATCATTTAAAATAATATCCCTAAAGGTATTTCCCACACATCCATCCACACAAATTTTTCCATCAACGTATAAAGAGTTTTTTGCGGGGATATACCCGGGGTAATAGGGCATCTTGTGGAGATATACCTCACTAATTTTTTTTTTGGGGATATACCAGCCTAAATTTAAGTTTTGTTAAAAGGTACTAAAAACACTATTTCCGACGAGAAAGTCAAATTTCCGGCCTTTGACTTGGTAACTTAACCCTAATTTATACCCTATAGCACGAATTCAAACCACATAGTACAATTGAAGAACACAAGGAGTAAATTGAATTGAGATTAAAGCTAAGACATCATACCTTGCAATTGATGATTTTGGACTGCCCTTTCTTGCTGAATTGAAGAGCGTTCTTTTTCAAGGTTTAAGGAGAGGGAAATGTTAAGGGAGGGGTTCGTTATTAAGGGAGGGGGTTCGTTATTAAAGGAGGGAATTCTTAAAAAAATTGTTAAAAAAAAAACATTTCAATAGTATACGCGTGGTTGAGGGGGTCAAACACAACATTTGTGGCTCACTCCCGAGTTCCTACCAAGTCGAAGGCCGAAAATTTGATTTTCTCGCTGGAAATAGTGTTTTTGGTACCTTTTAACAAAATTTAAATTTAGGTTGGTATATCCTCACAAAAAAAAATTAGTGAGGTATATCCCCACAAAATGTCCTATTATCCTGGTATATCCCCGCAAAAAACTCACGTATAAAAATTAAAATGTTCTAAAGGGAGTAAAATAGATAAACCATTATAAAATAAACATACCAACATATTTCCTTTTTATATCACAGATACAAATGCTTGTAAGCCAAAGAAAATTCTCATAGAGGTATGCTTAGGAGTTATGCCAGCAAAATTTAGACACCAAAAGTCAATATCTTATATCTTAATACCTTCTTCAAAAACAACTTTAGTGGAAAATTTTATCTACTGGCAACTCTTTTTTGCTTCGAATTCTCTCATTTAACAACACTTACCCAATAAGCATCCCTCTCAATTTTCAAAGTTTCATCCTTACTTAACAACAAGTTCATCAGCAGGCTTCAAGCTACGAGCTTCTCAGTCCAGCCTTCTTTCACTCATATAAGAGACAAGCACCTCTTTACTCATTAGTTTCCCTGTTACTCATCATGAGAACCTTAATAACTTCAACATTGTGAGAAATTTAGAACTTAACTAAATCCTGGTCACGATATATACTCTGTCCATTCCAAAATAGAAATATATCTACTATGTGCACCGTGCACGGTCTCCATGGCACACCTTTGATTACTAATTGCCCTAATATGTATTTTGGAAAAATATATACGTGGATACTGTAAAAGTCTGTCTTGAAACAAATCTAACAACATCCCATATGAGCATATATATTGATTAATAAATACAATGAAAGTCAATAGATTTTGGGACAGAGGGAGCATATTTTTTCCTACTCATTTTCTACAAGTAGAGGGAATATAGGGTTAAGTCTCCTCACCCTGCCTCTTCATAGTATACTCATGGTAGTGTAATGAATCATCAATGATCATATGACACCCACTTTATAGGTACTGAGCAAGTACCCCCAATTTTTAGGAGTACTCACAGTTTATAGGAGTACTTGATGAGTACAAACAGCCATGAACAGTAATACTTATGAAGGCAATCTATATGGTTAATTCACACTAAATTATCAATTCTTCCTCCTTTATATCTACATATAAGTTGATAAGCATTTTCCACTTGTAAGAAAGTAGTGCCACATTTTGCTCTCTATTCTTAACCTTCCTCTTTCTGTTCTCCTCTATCCCTTCCATTTTCTATTCTCTCTAACTTTTCCATCAAAGAACCAACCAAAAGAAAATATAAACTATAATTTGATTGTCAGTGAGATATACTATTTTCAACTTTATATTTGTAGGTCAAAATTCACCTACTTTAACCATATTTTAGAGCTAATAACAAAGGAAATTATAATCATATGAAACCTTGTTAAATTTATTATAGAATGGGTGCTTTCAACATTTAGATTTTCCACATTATTTACTACTATATTTTTAAAGATATAAAACAGACAAAGATGTGCGTTATGTTGGAATTGCGCATAGTGGTAGCTTTATTGTATTTCAATCTCTCTCTTGGATTGAAAGAGTAAGAACCCTTATCCGGCTTAGATATATGAGTTTTCCAAGTAATATCTAAAGTGCTCCCATTATTGTGATTTGCACTAGAAGCGGGTAATTCCACATGCGTCGCTTTGGATTCCTGTGCACAATGTGGTGTAATGTGCCTACTTTTAGGCGATTGGTAATGTAATTAATTAGGTTTGCAATTGTAGCAAGATTTTCTCCTTTTGTTGGAATTTTATGAGAAAGTTAAAGCTCATTAGTTATGAGTCAAGAGTTAAGGTGGTTTTCCTCCTCTCCTATGTGAATAACAATTTCCAATCTCTCTAAATTGAGTGCAAAAACCATGAGAGTTGCATTATATTTGGAAACAACACCATTTCCAATTGCACCATAGTCAAGGCATTACTGCTTTTAAGAAAGTGTTCTACACACATCACATCAATATCAAATTTTGATGGCCCGCATTCCTGTTTTAGAATTATTTGCATCTTAAGTTGATTATTGTCTACCTACAAGCCAGTGGCGTATCTAGGAATTTATTCACGGGGGTACGAACACTTAAGTAGTTAGACTCGTCAATTTTTTTTTTTCAAAATAAAGCTTTGTTAACATTTTTGTCTGCCTAAGTTTGAGTAAGAACTTAGATATAATTGCTAACTATTTAATTGTTCAATGTTTACTTATAAATAATCAAAACTTTATAAATAAGTTGTTCAATTTAACAACAGTTGTTTAAGTATATAAATGAGGAAAATTTGAGGGAAAAAAAAAATTAGAGACAAAAATATTAGTTTGGAGCTTTGATCTTTGTGGGCGGCTTATGAATTTGTAGTTGCAGAGTAAGCTTACTTATAAATTTGTAGTTGCAGAGTAAGCTTACTTATAAATTTGTAGTTGCAGACTAATAGCCATAGGCCCATAGGGAGTAGTATATAGTAGAAGTGTTGAAGATAAATTAAACCTGAGTTAAAGGGGAGAAATTAAAAGTAAAAAATATTAGTTTGGAGCTTTGATCTTTGTGGGCGGCTTATGAATTTGTAGTTGCAGAGTAAGCTTACTTATAAATTTGTAGTTGCAGAGTAAGCTTACTTATAAATTTGTAGTTGCAGACTAATAGCCATAGGCCCATAGGGAGTAGTATATAGTAGAAGTGTTGAAGATAAATTAAACCTGAGTTAAAGGGGAGAAATTAAAAGCAAAAAATATTAGTTTGGAGCTTTGATCTTTGTGGGCGGCTTATGAATTTGTAGTTGCAGAGTAAGCTTACTTATAAATTTGTAGTTGCAGAGTAAGCTTATTTATAAATTTATAGTTGCAGACTAACAGCCATAGGCCCATAGGGAGTAGTATATAGTAGAAGTGTTGAAGATAAATTAAACCTGAGTTAAAGAGGAGTAATTAAAAGCAAAAAAAGAACTATGTGGGTTTCAGAGTAAGCTTACTTATAAATTTGTAGTTGCAGACTAATAGCCATAGGCCCATAGGGAGTAGTATATAGTAGTTGTGTTGAAGATAAATTAAACCTGAGTTAAAGAGGAGTAATTAAAAGCAAAAAAAAGAACTTTGTGGGGTTTCGAACTCAAGACCTCCCCATCCATCCACTAATCTTTCTTTTCCCTTCCGCTACCAGCAATACAAGCCTCAACATATTGATTTGTTTTCATTATTTTCCAAAAATAATGGGGGTACAGCTGTACCCCTTGCACCCCCTATAGATCCGCCTATGCTACAAGCTACACATGGGAGACCACAAAATATAAAATTGAAAGGATAAGAAGAAAACAAAGGGAGTACTTTCCTTAAGATAAGTAAAAGTCAAGCTCAAAATTTTCCTTTGAACCAAACACAACCATAGTATAACAACAATTAGCTATATATATATACATATACGGATATACCAATATATTCAATTCTAGCTAATAAATATGGACATAAATGATTTAAATAACTGATTAAAAAAAAGAAAAGAAAAAAACATGAAATCAACATAAATGAGAATAGAAAACGGGTTAATCACATACCAGAATGAAGAGACGCTTGAAACTTTCGTTTAAGGACATGTAAAGACAAGCCATTCCTGGAAATTGAAACCGGAAATCTAGAGAGAAAGTTTGAGTCTTCGATTCATAGGATTACTTAAAAAGGAAGCATTGACGAACTGTACCTAGAAAAACTACCATTTCACTTACAATTACTTACGAGAAATTAAAATTGGCCCACAGATAATGAAAAGATAAAGTAAATCTACAATGTCGGAAATTATTTAGTTGGAGAAGATTTTCCTATATATACAATATGGTGATTGATTCAAAACCTATTAGATTATTTTTAAGGTTAGAGACAGTGATTAGTAAGAAAAGGTTATAAAAGTCACTTTATTAATATAACAAGGAATATTGTCATAGTCTTATCATGTACCTACAGAATTGTTTGATGAATGTTAATATAGAACTCAACCACATGGAATTTGCTTTTCCAAAGTCACCATATCTTTTCACTTCTATCACCTCTAATTTGTTTTGATAGTTATAAACATATTCGGGTAGTGGCGAACAATGCTGCTTGCGTTGCCTGCCCGAAAGAACCGCTCACTAGCTAGTCGTACCAGTGAGGGGGGCCCCATTTTTAGACATACTAAAAACCATGCCTTTCGAACCGAACGTAAGCCAAGGAGCAAAGAGTTAGTGTTGTGTGTGGGGAAAAGCGAGAAAAAGTGAGGTAAGTTGGGGGTAAAATAACTAAAGTTATAAACATTGCCAAATATAGAAGAAGTAAAAATCTAACCATAAAAAAAGAACGAACACGAACAGACTGTGTAACCATAGAAAAGGAACGAAGGGATATATAATAAAATCTATTAACATGTGAGATCTTGTCAATGTGTATTTTAAAATTGCCAACTTCTATCTTTATTATACGTGATTAAAGATATTAATAGTCAAAGATGTATCTTACCCACCGTGAAAAATTAAATGCGTAAAGTATTCCAAGACACATAGTATGCTATTCAAATAAAAATTTACATGGCATCACTGTAAGCGAGACATAAGAATGTACAATTTCGTTTACAAGCAACACTTTACACATGAATCATGATCAAAGTACAATTTGGTCAGAATCTAATGATGTTAGGATGTTAACAACATATACAATCATAAATCATTCACACTCTCATATATAGATTCATATATAGATTGGAAACATGAATTAAGGTCATGACCTAATATCCAATCATAGAATAGTAGAAGTGACGATAATAATAATAATAATCAAAAAATACTCAAGGAAAAAATCTTGCATAAATTCTACCTATTGGACCAAATGCTAGAGCGATCATCTCTTCGATTAGTCCCAAATCCATCAGAATGTAACGTTTTAACGGTCGAAGTTCGACGAATTTTCTCGGACGAATTACTCGCTTTTAAGACCCTAACAAAAATTAAATCGAAAAAAAAAGCTAAAATCAAAGAATTGAGATGAACTGAAAATGCAGAAATTAAAATGTTGAATTTTGAGTTAAGAAATTAACCTGGGAGAAAAAGGCTTGAATGGAGGAGAGAAAAAGAGAGAATCAGAGGAGCGAGAAGAGAAATTGTGGTCGAAAATGGAAGTGTTGAGTCTGGGAAATGTTGAAGATGACCGTAACGCCACATATGAGTGAGCCATTGTTTTTGTGAACTTTGATTTTCTGCAGATATCTTCAGCTCAGGCCTCAGAGAGATAGAGAGAGAAAAGACGAGGAGTGACAAATGGTCGAATAAGGGAGTGCGAGAGAAAGAATGTTGAGGAGATGGGTTGAGTTTTCATGGGCCGGGTTTGTAAACAAGGGCTAAAGTGGACGGACCTGCTAGATTTATCAATTCATTAAATTATCAAAATGATTAATATGTTTATCAACTAGAGGTGATCAAATAGCAGGCCGGATTCGAGCCGGGACACCCCTATAAAATCTCCATTAGTCAGGTCGGGTCGGGTCAAAATTTTGTTACCTGAGTTTGCTATTTCGGGTCAGAATCAAACCGGGACAAATTTAGACTAAACAGTCCTTTTTGGCTTGCCCAAAACCAAAAAAAAGGGACCATGCCCGGGAAAAATTTGGGCCTAGCTAATTTGATCAGCTCTATTATCAACCCCTACCGGCTATATTTATTTTGTTGATTTTATTTTCCAACAAATTATTAAAATATGCAGTCTAATTTGACATAAAATTAGAGAAGTTCAAGCCCACATTCTCCTAAGAAGCATTGCAATTTTAATACACGACCTTACAGTCTTAGCGAATTGATTAAACTGGTCACTAAATGGATTAAAGTATGTGATTATTGAATGGATAAAACTAGTAACTAAATAGATTAAACTGGTTATTGAATAGATTAAAGTAGTCACTATATTTAAAAAGGTGGTCCGTTCTCTTCTTAATATTGGACTTGGGCCATTGCCTAATTTTAAATTAATATTAGGCGGACCAACTGTTATTTCCCTTGAGGTGTTCAATCTGTTGGATAGGGAATTTCTTCGCTGCCACATTTAGTTACTTCTTAATTTTTTAAATTTATTTTTAAGCGATTTGTGACCATTTTTCTTTACTAAAAAAATGAGGCCAAGTTTTATCTAAAGATCTCAAACTCGTATTTATCTTTAAGAAGATTTACAATCCCATATTAGTCGCTTCTTTTGTTTATCAAGGTCTGGACTATATACAAGTTGATTTCAATTAAGCTACGGAATAAAGTAGAGGAAAATTACCAACAATAAGCTAACCTTTGGGTGATCTGCTCAAAATAAGTCAAACTTTGGATTAACCCCGAATAAGCAAAGCTTATGAGGATATTATCTTTTAATGGGTTCAACAGGTAAACAACATGTTATTGTAGGTAACATGTCCACGTGTCTTGTATTTATTGGTTTATATTTTCAATTTTTTAAAATTCTAAATATTAATTAAATAAAAATAATAATAATAACCAAAACCCGTCTCTCTTTCCCATCCAAAAATCGTCCCCACCCCTCTTCTCCTTCATAAAATATCTTCCTCTTATTTAAATTCACATACCTATTTTTCAAATTCCTATCCATTTTGAAAAACCCATCAACCCTTCTATGATCAAACTCCCTGAGTTTTCCCAAACTACCCGGACAACACCACCACCATTATCATCATCATCATTATCATCGCTATCAACAACGAATTCATTTGGGGAAAGAGCGGAGATGGGGAGTGGGGCGCGTTTGAGGTGATCCATGAGAGAGAAATAGATCCAAGGGCGAGTGAAATCAAAATTGAAAATCTACTAGCTCTACCATTGTGGACCAAACTCCAAAGCCACACATGACAATGTGGTGATGCTTTTATAGTAGTGACCCTTTTTTCGTCATATAATCAGCATTTCTCACGATAGTTTATTATAACAAAAGTTATATTTTATAACATAGTAACTTTGTTCTCATATGATCACAATATAGTTACTCATCTTTTGTATATATTATTTTTAAACATAGTATTTTTTTCTTCATAAATTACATGTGCTAATATTAATACATTATGTCCGTAATATATTTGGAGTGGACCACAAGTAATATAAGTTTTTTTTGTCACATCAACAATTTAAGATCAAAATATTTTACAATTCTTATAAGGCCCAATGTGTTTGGGTTGGCTAAATCGAACTGAATGAAATGAGTTGAGTTAAACTCGACTTAAACTGTAAAAGAAAAGTAGTTGAACTGAACTAAATTGAAGATTGTACTAAAAAAAACTGGGTACAAGAATGTGTAGTTTCTTTCCCTTAAAACAAAAAAATAAAGAGTGCATAATTTCAAAAAGAAAGAGGGCATAGTTTTCTATGGATGACACAAAGGAAAAGGTCCAAAGAAGTAGTATGACGTAATGACCACATAAAAGATGTGAAAGGAAGAGTAGCAGGGCTGTTTAAGAGTGAATAGACAGGAGACGTTTTGATGGGATTCAGATTTTAATAGTGTGTTCAATGGACAGTGGTGTGGTGTGATAGACTTTGAAGTTTGAGGTGAGAGAGATGACTGTTGACCAATAAATTTGATTCATTTATGTTTTTTGTTTGAAAAAGAAAAGCGAGTACAAGGAAGTGAGGAACAAGGTGTTACGTGACTCATGTAATCTGTCAGAAGATGACGTGGAAGACAAAACCATGACAGTTGAGTGCGACCACCCTAATTTGGAGACCCAAACTTTACGCGTGATGCGCGGGAGCTTTTTCTACTTCTAGTTTCATGGTATCTCCTTGTGAAAGCTGAAAAAGACCTCTTCCATGCCTAAAATATCACATATCTAATACTCTCAATGTTTACGAAGATGTCATGTTCTTTTGGGTTAAACTGAACTAAAGTAAAAATGTAAAGGAAAAGTAGCTTAATTAAATTGAAACGAGTAATGAATCAATCGAAACAAAATAGCGTCCAACGTAGGTTGCAAGAACATATAAATACCGAATCCAACTTAGGTACTTCAGACACCTTATGAAAATATTAATGATTTCTAAAAAAAGGTTAAGATAGATAAGGGCATAAGGCGAAGCCTTATTGAATCTATTGCCCACTTAAATTTGGGTTTCTCCTTTTAAAAATTTGAAAAGTTGAGTTTTTTCTTTTAGAATTGACCTTCCTCTTTATTTTTGTTGTTCTGCCCATAGAAATCTATATTTTCTAGGATCTGCCACGAAGGCTAGGTAGTGTTTCAACTTTCAGGGCTAATAATAACGCATTCATCTAAAACCTTATAACGAAATTAATAGACAAAACAGACACTATAGCAGAATGGTATAACTGTATAAGTATCATCTATACAAACTCATCCATGGCTACTTCCGGCACCAGGTCCTCCTAGCGTTAGAACAACACCTTGAAGATCACTTCTATCTTTTAACAACTGATCCCTCCTCGGTAGAGCTCGAAGAATGGGCGAGGGGTGATCAATGTTTCCATGACCAAATTCATGGCTGAATCCTACACCAGAGCTTTTTATGGGCTGCAGAATTGGACTCTTTCCATGAGTGGATCCTCTGTTGGAGTTTGTACATTTCTCAGCAACTGTAACTTGACCAAAGCTATTTTGGCATTGGTTCGCTCCTTTATACGTGAAATTTGGTGCCTGATTATTGACACCAACAAGCTTTTAAACATTACATTGCAGACAAAACATATACTTCGCTCCAATCCCAGTTATATTTAGTGTATAATTTAGGTGATTTTTCAGCAAAACTATAAAAGCAAAATTATAAAGATGAATCATTGCCAGAAAGTCAAGAGATTGCTTACAGGAGCAAACAGAACCCCTCTAAGTATTCTCCCATTAACAGTTGCAGTCATTAGGTAACCGGAATCGAAGGACCCATCTACTTTCCCCTGTACTTCAGCTCCAATCTATCCGGATAAATTTACAAAGAGGTTAATACTTAATAAAGCAAGTGTGTAACTAATGATAATAAAACAATTGGTATGCTACTCGGACTCTTCATTCTAAAAGTATCATGTCGGATCCTCACCACTCCCACATGGCTTGGGCCAAATTTATGGAAATTTAAACAAATAGCCGAAGTTCGATACTTGGACACAGGGTGCTCAACACGAGTTCCCGAGTATGAGTAACATAGCAATTGCATATAATTCTCAAGTGAAAAACTTCATTACCAAGTTTTGGGTGACACTTTGGTTTAGGTGTCTCCCCTCTGCTGTTAAGAATTCCACCTCACTTCGAACTGCATGAGACAATGGTAAGGAATGTGGATGTCTTTGGCTCGGTCGATGCTCCCCTAAGATATAAACATCAGGCAGATTATGCTGACTTTTCCTTGGAGGTTTATTTAATTGATGAACTGAAGGCGGGAACTGGAAACTTTGAGATACTGGTAAGGAGGATGTTGGGTTTTGAACAGTTGTTTGTTCTTGATCAGATTGAGATGGAGAGGAATTCTGTGAGACAGAAAGAGAATGCTCTTCCTGTTCTGGTTCCTTCTCCCATGTGTTTGTGTTAATGGTTCTTCTCCTCTTTGAGTGTGAAATGTCAACCTCATTTGCATCCTTTCTTTCGGTTTCAATGCAACTCCCTAAAAGCATTGTCTTCTGCCATTGACTATCTGACTGACCTCTTCTCCTTGGTTGAGTCCTATGATTTCCAAAATTCTTGCACATGGAAATGTTGTAGCGCCCATTTGGATGCTCGTCCCCGAGTTGCAATATGAGGAGTTCCCCTAAAGGACGCTCGTCTTCTCCACACCTATTAGAGAGCAAATATGAGAAATATTAGGTAAGAGAAATTTCATAAATCTGAAATCTTGGTGAAATGGAACACAAGATGTAACACAAATCGGGACATATGCATCTTAACCCTAGAGCAGTGGGGCAGAAGTAAATGGACTACAGCTTTGTTCACTCTATCTAAAATGTAACTCATCTGAATTCATTAAGATATAGTCTGGTTTAATCTAGTCTCCTAGTTTGGTTGAACTTTGATTATACTTCTACGCTAATTTATAAGAACTAATTCATGTACGATATTATTAGATTCATCTCAAAGAGTATTTACCTAAAAGCGAAGTTTCCTGATTTTTACTAACACAAAAGTATCTAGTAATATAACGTATATACAAAGGTCTAGTGTGGTTTGAATTTTCCTGGTTTGGTCTGGTCTAATCTGATTTTAACAAGAATGGGTAGTAAATTCCTGAAACAAGGGGAAGAGAACATAGTCTAACCCTCCATATATGGCAATGTCAGAGTCTGTAACAATTGCTGTATGAGAAAACCGCCCTTGAGGTGGCTGACCACAAATCTCAAGCTTAGACCATGAACTTATAGCTGTGTCGAGGACCCAAGCATCGTTGTAGTATTTCTTGTCACCAACTCCACCAACAACATACACCTGGTTTGTATATTAATCATAAGCATCAGTACAGTAACTCATACACTGACTGAAATCAGAAACTAGTAGTTTTTTAATTTCATCAGCATTTATAAACCATTTACCAAAACATAATTTATCATGAACTACATTAGATTAATGAGAAAAATAGACAACTCAAGTCCTGATTTCACAGACCTTAGTTCCAATCTTCACAGCAGCATGTCCTGCCCTCCTACCAGGTGAAGGTCCTAGAACTTCCAACTGCCAACAGAAGTCACAGCAGCTATAATATAGGAATTTGACCAATCAAATGGAAGTGTATACTAGCAATGAGAAAACTTACTCTAGACCACGTCAAGGTATCGAGATCGAACAAGTCCACATCACCATGGTAGCGGTCCCCACAATCCCCACCATATACGAAGACCTTCCTCCCAATCACCGCGCTGATGTGGCTATCTCTAGGAGGAGGGGCATCACCCCTTCACCATAGGGAAGTCCAACTCATGGTCTTAAGATCCAAAAAGTGCAAATCATTCAAGTAGTTCCCTACCCCTTCACCACTCCCGCCAAACACGACTAAATAATCATCTCCAACTAAGGTGGCAGTGTGGCTCTCGCGCGCTGAAGGGTAGGCACCGGAACACAAGGGTTGGATCCACTCCTTGGATTCAAGGTCCAAAATGTGGAGGTCATTGACCTTCTTAGAGCCATTAGTGCCACCAAAGACTACAATCCTGTTTCGCCACAGCGTGGCGCTATGGCTATCTCGTGGGCCCGGACCCTTCCCAGTAGTCACTAGAGTGGTCCAAGACATTGTGTCTAGATTCAGGACTAAGACATCACTGTAATGCATACCCCCACAACATCCCTGAAAGTGAACAAGCAGATAAGTTGTGTTATACTCCTATTATTAACCTAAAGAATTTATAACCATGGATTGGTCCACTACTATATCAATCAACTGATAAAAGAGTAAAATGTGCAAGGATTTTATATTCAGACGCATTAGAAGAGTAATAATTTAGATGAAACCTACCTAAACCATTTGAATAGTGTGAAAAAGGGTAAATTGTTAATGAAAGGAGAAACAAGCAAAACAAATGTGAAATGCAAAACTACATTCTTAATCCCCCCAAAAAAAAAAAAAAAAAGAGGAATCTTACTGTACTCAGAGAATTATCAGACAAATATAATAGAACACAACTAAGAAATCAACAGAATAAACACATGCCGAGGAATTAGATACCCACATTATCATGCAAAAAAAAAAAACCAAGTCAATAATAAATTAGCCAAACACATCAAACAACAGCAATAACAATAAGCAAAGGAAAAATAGTTCCAAATCCACCTACATTTACAATTAAATTCCATGAAAAGCACTCCCCATAACTGCATTACATACAGTAGTAGTAGGAATTTTTGTTCAAAAAAAATAGTCACGTCGAACATGTAATTTGAATCAGTAATGTGACAACTAAATCCGATTGTGACAAAATGTAGGAAAAATTACAATATGAGTGGAAGTGTTACATACATGCTACATAAACAAAAAAAAAAAGAGAGAAAACTTACTCCAAAGACATAAACATGACCTTGAGAGAAGCAAGCAGTATGCCCCCATCTTTCAGAAGGATTAAAACCAACCACTTTTGGATACAACCACATTGCTTTTTTACCTTCATAACTTCCTAAAGAACCCATCTTTCACCCCTCTTATTTCTCTCTAGACTAGAATATAGAAGTTATGTAAAAGAAGAATATCAAGATAATAAAAAGAGCCAAGATAGAAGAGGGCAAAGAGATAAATGAAAATATCAGAAATATATGTAGTAATTTTAGCAAGTACTAAAATACTACTACTATTAAGATGATGTAGTGATCTGATGAACAATTAAGACATGAAAAGATGGGTGCTTTCAACTCCAATTGTCACTGTGACAACCAACACCCAACTCTTCAAGCTAATAGTGGGACTGTTGTTGAGAGTGGAGGTGAAAAGATATTATTAAATCATGACTTTTTTTTATTTTCAAGTTAATTTAAAATATTTTTTATGTGTATATAAGGCCTAGTTTGCTGAGTTGCTGACCATTACAAATGTGCATGGTGTTGGATAACTAAAGCTCTGAAGAATTTATATGAAGTGATGTAAAATCATGGAAGACATGACAGTTGACAGATGGAGAGAGAGAGTGTATGAGAGACAGATTTATTTTATGATTTCACTTTTTTTTATATATAGAATATATAAAGATTTTGGTTTCCTTACTTGTCTAGCTGAAAATGATGGTGTGTATGGGAGGGTGGATGCATTGGTTTGTGGGGGAATGATTTCAAGAAATGGGGAGTTGTGGGAGTTTTGAGGTTTTGAGGTCAAGCATTGTTTTTGTATATTTCTTCATCTCTTGTCATATTTCTTTTCTTACAAAACTTAGCTCACCTTATTTTTGCTTATTTTAAATCAGATCAGATTAGTAAAAATAAGTTCATATCAGATCATTTCAGATCAGATCAGATCAGATAAGTTCAAATTATGCTTATATTTAAAAACTTGTTATTATCATCATGATTATTATGATTATTAGTATTACTAATGCTATTATTGTTATTGTAATAATAATAATTATTGTTGTTGTTGTTATTATTATTATTATTATTATTATTATTATTAATATTACTTTATACAATTACTATTGCTATTAATATTACTATTTACTAGTACATTTGTTCAAAAAGATTATTGTTATTGTCGTTGTTGTACTTATTAATTATTAATATTGGTAATTATTATTAATGTCGTTGCTATTATTATAAATGTCATTGATATCACTATTTGAAGTTATTTGTGTTCAAGAAGAAGAATGTTCTTTTGGCATTTGTAAGTGTTCTTTTTTATATTTATTCTAATTAATAATTTTGATATGTGATGTTCTTTTTTATGTTGTACATGTAACGAACATGACAATAGTATATGATGTTTATTTTTTAAAACAATATTGGTAGAATAATATAAATTATATATTACTGGTTTATATAAAATATGAGTAGCATGGGATAACCTAATGGTGTTGTCATCATGTTCAAAATTTTCCCTACAAAGGATTTCAACTTATCTTTAAAAACAAAGTTTATATAGAACAAGACAACGATATAAGAAGAATATTTAACCATTTTGTTCAAGATCATATGATTATATATATTTATAGGTTTATTTATAATAAAAAAGAACAATTTATTAATATAACAAAGAACATGTTGTTAGTTAAATCCAAACATGTCATCAATATAAAAATAACATCTATCTTTTATTTTTTAAAATGTGTTCTTTAAATAGATCTTGTATGCTCTTTTCAGTATATGTTCTTTTTTAATATCATTATATGTTCTTTTCATTACTACCTAAATTCTTATTATTAACGGACCTTGAACATGAGTGTTCTTTTTATTTTTAATTTTTTGGGCCCCTTTTTGGGAATCACGTGGTAAAATGAATTTTCTCAGCCGCTCTCCCATAGGGTCCTACTCACCTAAAGACCCAACAATCCCCAAGCCCCCCCCCACCCGCAACAATATTGAAATATATGCTTCCACTAAGATTTGAACATTGGTCTCCCATGTGGGAGGTAAGAAACCATACCATTTGACCCAAGATTCCTTAGTCTTTTATTTTGTAATTGTATGTTCATATACTAATGTGCTCTTTTTCAAAAAAAAAAAACTAATTATGCTATAATAATAATAATAATAATAATAATAATAATAATAATAATAATAATAATAATAATAATAATAATAATTTTATTATTATTATTATTATTATTATTATTATTATTATTATTGTTATTATTATTATAATATTATTTATATTATTATTATTATAAAATTATTATTATTATTATTATTATTGAAAGTTGTGCATACTAATAAAATGATAGTAATAGAAATACTAGTAATGAAATACAAAGTAATAATAATATTAGTAATAATATGTTTTTTAAAAGATAAGTTCAGATCGATCGGATCGATAAGTTCGTCGGATCGAGATCAGATCGATCAAAAAATAAGTTCAGATCAGATCAGATTAGAAAAAATAAGTTCAGATCAGATAAGTTCAGATCAGAAAATTTTAGGTGAACTAAACATAGCCTTAGCTTGGTTTTTATTTCCTTTATATACTACTCCCTCCGTTTCATTTTAATCTACACACTTTGACATTTTACACTATTCACAAATTTCACTTTGACCATCATTTGTGATTTATACGCGGATGAAAATATAGTCATGTGAGATCTTGTTAGATTCATCATAACATATATTTTATTAATATATACTTTTTATAATTTTTACAAATACAAAACTAAAGATATATGTCCTCAAAGTTTTGCATTGACATGTGTGAAAAGTGTAAGTGTGTAGATTAAAATGAAACGGAGGGAGTACTATTTCTCTTTTTCCCTTAATTCAATAATAGAAATGCAAAGTTAAGTAAACTTTTTCAAGTTCATATTACCCGTGAAGCTCGCAAAAAATGAGTTATATTTTGGAGTAAATGAAGTATAATTAGTAATATAATTGATCATCATTATAATGTTTCTTTATCTCAATCAAAAAGTCTATTGCATCTTCTATATTTTAATGATAACTAGTTATTAGGCCGGGCTATGCCCCCGGGTAAGAAAAAAATTTCATTTACTAATATTGTACTTTGATATTATAACACTAAATACAACTTGGTCTAGTGGTTAAAACTTTAGTACATGAACTTGAGGTCACGGGATCAAAACCTATACTATTCAATTTCTAATTTTTTTTATTGTACATGGATTATATGAACTAAAACTCCCTAGGGAGAGCGCCACGTGGCACCGTTACTGGTTTACGCACGCCTTTTAATATATTAGTATAGATTTTTGACTTATAATATCTCTCAAATAATACGAATTATAATGCTATGAAAGATCTTTTTATATAGATAAACAGTGTTACAAGTTTTCAATAAAGTACAAGTGCAAGCTGTTTAAGATTAACTATTTTTTTGCATATTGCAGTTTTGGAGTTTATATGAGTACAATTCTTTTTCCATTGGATGGATGTATAATGTTAGTATGAAACATCAAAGACAAATATAAGTTATATAACCCCATTTTTTTTTTTTATAAGGAGAGAAAACTAGGAGGTGTAACACAAGAGACACCCCCTAAAGCACCCCTAAGGGTGGTTACAATATGCTTCAAGTACAGATATAACGAAGAAAAAAGGAGCACTAAGGAACTCGAGTAAATGCTCCGACGCGGCATCACGCCATCTCCCCAGGCCCAAATCGACGTCGAACCCTTCACGGTGGGCAAGACAAACACCACCGAAAATGAATAAGCTCCCAATCTTGACAAGAGAAGCACAATTGCTTGAGGCCACAAGATCAACCAAAAACTAACCAACTAAAAAACAAGAACTAAATAAAACAGAAAAATACATAAAAAACATGAAAAAGAAATAAAACCCGGAAACCAACTACAATGCGAACACGATCACCTAACGAGACACCGGCGGCCCACGAACCACCGCGAGAACAAAACCGAGAGATCTACCACTCGCCGGATCCACCGCAAACACGACCACCACGAATGAAACTCCGTGACAAAGACCGACGTAACCGCAGACCGCCGCAAAATTGGCGAAAAAGAAATCAACCCATCGTGAACGAAATTCCCAGATCTGCGAGCTAACCCCACTCTCGCGAACAACCCCACACCGCGAGCAACCAAACACTCACGATCCACCGCGAGCAACCCCACACCGCGAGCACCGTTCCAAATCGGGACCGATTTTAGAAATGGCAAAAGGCGATCTAGAGGCTAGAAAAACAAGAGTCCAACTGAGGACATGAGAAAATTGGACTAGTAGACCAAACTAGGCCATAACAATGGCTAGATCTAGGAGGAAGAGAAGAGGGAGGAGGCTAGGGTTTTAATTTCTAAAGAAATTGATTTGGGGGCTAGGGTTTTTAGGGTTTGCTAAGGAGGGAGCGAGGGGTTTTCTAGAGAAGGCGGAGCCCCTCTCTCTAGAAATCCCTACATCTCATATCTATGTCAAGCTATATAACCCCATACAGCTGAAAATAATTACATTCCATTAGATGTTACTCATGCTTAACAATTCCATTTTATTCTTATAAACCTTTTGGTTCAAAAGTTATCTGCATATAAAAGAAAAAGGTATTCTAAGTAAAGATATTATCACCTCAAAAAAGAAAAGTAAAGATATTGTCATTTTATAATTGCCTTTTCTCAAATAAAGACAAGTTGTAGGGATTGATGGAAAGGGAAGTTTTAGGTGTTTGCTTTGCAATTTGGCCCCAAATTTCTATGTAAAGAGTTATGGGGGTGTGAATCTATATAAATTATGTCCCTTCTCAAGGCTCCTTGGGGAGGGTGTGTGTGGGATTTTGTTAAGGGAGAGAATCTCTCATCTTTCTTCAAGTTTTGGGAGATGAAAATGTGGAATTTATGGTTTCTCTCAATCCCACTGTCACTTCACAATGTCTGTTTCCAAACAAATGAAGTTAGTAGAGGTAGCATGCTTTCTTACAACATCATATGTTTCTCACATACAACTTACAAGTCTTGCTTTTTCATTGGTTCTTCTATACAAATAATCACTTGAGATTCCTTTCATATCCTTCTTTCCCTTCAATGCCCTAGCTGCTAGCTATAATATAAGTTATTCATTCTCCCCTTCAAAAATAATATATGTCATTCATTCTAATAATTTTTGCAAAGTTCAGTTAACTTTCTTTGAATTGCATATATGTAATGTGTTTTTGTATTACGCTATTACTAGCTACTTCCTTCATTCCTTGAAAAACTTAATATTAGTTTTTGTTTAATTTTAGGAAAATTTTCAATGGTAGGCTCCTATTCTTGAGAATTTCAATGGTAGATTCAACTTTTTTTTTTCATCCCATTGCTAGGCTCCAGTTTTCCTAATTTACCCAAATTTAGCATTAATTAGGCTTAAATATAAATTTCATGTTTAGTTTTAATAATTACGTTAAGTTTTGTCTAACTCCTACTAACCATGATTTATTTAGGTCAAGACTTTTAAATTACTAACAAAAAAATATTCACTTTATTAGAAAAGCACATGAAGAGTATGCATACCACTAATAATATACAAGTATAACAAGATATGTCATGATTTATCATAAATATTAATATTGACCTATTCTTTGACCTAAATAAATCATTGTTAGTAGGACTTAGGCAAAACATAACATAAGTAATAAATTTAAACTAGTTTTTAGGCCCGAGCTATGCCCGGGTACTTATTGAAATTATAACACTAAATATTATTTGATTTATTGGTTAAGACATTAGTACACAAGCTTGAGGTTATGGGATCAAATTTTATACCATGCATAATCTATTTTTTTTTATTGTATGTGAAGTATATAAAGTCAAAACTCTAAGTGATAGCGCCACGTGGCACGATTCCTTGTTGAGGAACGTCTTTTAATATATTAGTATAGATATGAAATTAAAGTTGTATTAGGAAAATCGGTTGGTCTTGTAAGAAACCGCCTAATTTTAACATAGAATTAGGGCACCCACCCAAGCCCAATATTAAGAAGAGAACATGCCACTTTTTTTTTTAATATAGTGACTAGTTTAATCTATTTAGGGACCAAGGTTAATCTATTTCATGACCAATTTTATCTATTCAAGAATGACATTCTTTAATCCATTCAAGAACTAGTTTAATCCGTTCGGTAAGACTACCGACTTATTTTTTTAAAAAATTATTTGTTGTAGTTCGATAATCAAGAAAAAAGGAAGGAGAAGATAAGGGATGACTAGGATATTGTTAGGTTAGGAGTTGAAATGGAATGGGCTTGTTAGAAAAATTCGGTCTTGGGGTTCATCTAATTTTATGTTAAAATTAGATCGCCTATTCTAATAATTTGTGTAGGAAAATTGATGCCTAGCAATGGGAAGAAAAAAAGTAGAATCTACTATTGAGAATTCCCAAGAATAAGAGTCACTAAGTGGAATAACCTTTTTTATCCTAGGAGAATCAAACGATAATGCAAAACAAAAGGGAGGAGGGGCCGATATTGAACAAGGACAAAAACTATGATAAAATTACGATAATACGTATGAGTATTAAGGATGCATTCGACATAATATTAAATAAATGGAGTACAAACAACATAAGTAGTGAAAATACTATATTATCCTTATAATATAGTGATGCATACCCCGATAACAACCATTACTTTCACGTTATGATGGATTAATTGAATGTACCAAGTAATACTGGGTCTAGTGGTAAAGTTTGTGTCTCACGATCTTAAGGTTGATTTGTGGGATCAACTCCACTAAAAACACCTTAGAAGTGTGGAATTCCCTTACTAAGTACGGAGTGGTGCATGGTTGTTGTATTTCTAAAGTTCTTTCTTATGTAGCCGAGTCGGATCACCCCGTGAGATATTCCGGTTCGTAAACACTTCGACTTCTTGATACCAATTTAAAGAAAAAATGATAGATTGAATTTGGCTAGATTAAGGCTTTGTTCTTTTGGACTTATTTTCAGTTCAGTTCATTATTATTATTATTATTATTATTATTATTATTATTATTATTACTACTACTATTATTATTATTATTACTACTACTATTATTATTATTATTATTATTATTAATTATTATTATTATATTATATAATAATAATTAGTATTAATATTAATTATTAATATTATTATAATTATTTATATTAATATTAATTATTTTTATTAATTAATATTATTATTATTTATATTGATATTATTATTATTATTATTATTATTATTATTATTTCAGCTCTGTTTTGTTCAATCCCATTTAATTCAGTTTAATTCAGTTTAATTCAGTTCAATTCAATTCAATTCAGTTCAGCCAAAATAAGTTCAAAAGATTTACTCCCTCCGTTTCTTTTTAATCTACACATTTTTCTTTTTAGTCCGTTTCTTTTTAATCTACACATTGTTGTTTTTTCTATTTTTGGTAACATGTCACATCTACTTTTTCCTCTTTTTCCACCCATGTCATCCACTTTTTAATATTTTAACACACTTTTTAATTTCTCTCTCTAACTTTTCAATTTCTCTCTCCACCTTTTCAATTTTTCTCTCATACTTTTGCATTTTCTCCTTGGTTTTTCCCCTAAAGTAAAGTGAGTAAATTAAAATGAAATGGATGGAGTAATTGTGAATTGAAAAATAAGTTTACAGGAAGAAAAATAAGGCGTTAGTTGGGGATAGCAATTGCATACTTGCATTGCAGGAAATAGGAATAGTGAACACCTGTAGACTGTAGAGTAAAGGGACAGTAGTGAAGCGACAAACACGGGAGTGTTTTCGTTCAGGGTGAAATGGCGGCAACAGCATTGGTTCACGTGAGTTTATTACTTGGACTACTGCTACACTCTTACTCTTTATTTGCACTGACTCGACTACTACGACTCTCTTACCTTTTTTCATCATTTCTTTTTCCTCTTACAACACTTTTTTTCCTCCATCGAAACTTGAAATCAACAGCATCAACAAACGAAAAATACTCAATTTATATTCAATCTTTTCAATTATTGGAAGAAATGAAAAGAAAGAATTTTGACATCTATCCATCTTTTCTAGAGGAAAGAAAGATTAAAAGAGAAAGCAATTCATACTGTTAGTGTTATACTACTGATAGAATAAAATATTGAGATTTTATTCAATTTTTTCTTATTATTTCAGATTTGTTTTTATTAATGCAAATTTTTTAAATGTCATATTTGTTTCAATTTTTTTATAATTTATTTCAATTTTTTTTGTAAGAAAATGTGAAGAGTACAAAGAATTGAGATGCTGCTGTCATCTTTGCCTCAGCACTGTCAACACCAGAGTAGACTTCAATAACTTCACTGCTTGAATTAGAAATTATTGGTGGTTTATATTTCCACATGTACTTTTTTATTTATTTATGGAAAACACATGTGCTTTTCTTTCCTTCTCTGAAAAAGTATAATATATGAGGTAATTATAATTTATAAACATTCATATTATTATATTGATAAAATTGTGATTTATGACGATATATGGATGAAATTGTGATATAAGAAGATACTGTATACAATTTTTGAATAAAGAATATACTTTTTAGATGATCATATCATTTTGAGAGGACTCAAAAAATAAAGTCTTAGCCCAAGTCTAGTACATTATTACCTCACAATAATTTTTAGGTGGTAGTAAATGATAATGAAAATCGCTTCCCCTTTCTTTGAAAAAACACAAGCTTAAGCGGTAAGATTACTTCCTATGGAGAGAAAAAAAAAACTAAGGGTTGGAATTGCCTTCCCATATAAATGTTACGGGTGCTTCCCAACTCGCATTACACTTTTTTTTTTTATAATTTGTTTTCATTAAATTAGAGCCATCAAAAGGCCCAGATCAAATACAAACGATCACTCCTCAAGAGGCCCAAATACAAAGAGCGTTATAACAATTCATACTTAACAGGAACTAGAAACCAAAAAGAAAGAAAATGATTACAAGGGAGAACTATATAACCATGCAAGGAATTCATCCCTTCTTGATAGGTCTTTTTTGCAAGGGCATCAGTGACCATGTTTCTTTCTCCGCATTTATGAGTGATGGAAAGGAGGGGAAGTTTTTTGGAGGGAGTCACGTATGAAATTAAGAGGAAAGCATAGATTTCAAGGACCCTCCTTTGATTGATTACACCACTTAACATCATTTGCGAGAATCGGATTCAATATTAATGGCTTGAGAGTAGAAGATTCCCATTTATTAACGACTACCAAATAGGTTATGCGGGTGTATAATAAATTTATTGTCATGCCAATGTACTTTAAGCCAAAATGGATCACTTTTAAGTTAAAATGAGTCAATTTTTAAGTCAAGAGGGTTTACTTCAACACAAAGGATAACTTTTAACCTATATATATATATATATATATATATATATATATATATATATATATATATATATATATATATATATATATATATATATATATATTAAAAAGGAAAGAGAAACTTGGGGGATCCAAGAGGAAGGCCACCCTAAAGCATCCTTGCGGATGATTCCTAAAAAGGAAACATCAGGAGACTCGAAACCAATATGACAACGATTTCGCCAAATGTCCTCGATGAGCCATCCAATCTAGTTGCACTATTAGGCTTCACGCACCACGTTCTCCACTCCGCACTTCCTTAAAATTCTTTAGCTCTTCACCTCGCATCACTAATTAAGCCGTTAATAGCCCAAGGAATTTTCCACAACTTTTGAATAGCTTGAATAACCAAAGCTTATCTCCTTCAATATAAATCTTATCAATACCCAAAGAAAGCGCCCCTTAATACCTTCCCGAAGACCCTACGCTTCAGCAACCAAAATTGAGAACAAGGGATCTAGAGATTTAGCACCACAAAGACAAACCTCACCTGCACTATTTCTAATAACAAAACCAAAGGAGGTATTGCCATTACTTAATTTAGATCCATCAAAATTCAACTTATAGAAACCAAGAGGAGGCGGAGACCGGACAAATGTCGCCTCGATTTCTTTTTAATATCCTTTTTATCAACATCCGACTTACTCAACATGGAATAATCACTACCACCCAAATTCTTAATATACATTTTAATCATTTCACCTACCTTCCTCGGCGAGTTAGACTCATTTCTGAAGATGATGTTATTCCTAGCAAACCACCAAATGATTGCAAAAATTTCGATTTGGGAGGAATAACACTTTTTCCTAAGATCAAAGATAAACTCTTTAAAAGAAGCGACTCCATTATTCCACCGAGGGAGGGGATTACTAATTTTGGCTTCAACCAACATCTCCAAAACATCCACAAAAATAGGGCATGAGTAAAAGAGATGAGAAGAGTCTTCTGAATGGTGATTACAAAACACACATTATAGGGGGATAAAGACATGGCTCAATTCTAACCTTTTCTTAGTTGGGAGACCATCATCACAAATTTTCCATAAGAAGAATTTGATTTTAGGGGGGACCTTCAGTTTCCAAATTCACCCAAAATTATAATCTAGTTTAGCACTTAAGTCTAAACCTTGGATCAAAGATACACCCGACTTTACAAAATACTCCCCATCCGAAGACAAACCCCAAAAGAGTCTATCTTGAGACTTATTAGAAGTTTTAAACACTTGAATAATAGAATTTACAACACTAGGAGACACATATTGAGTCAATAACTCTACATCCCAATTTCCATAAAAAGAAATAAAGTGACTTACTTTGAAATGAAGCAGGTACTCGGAAGGCTAGGGTTGAAATCCTTAGCCAAAGGGAAGGGAAACACCCAATTGTCATACCAGAAAGAAATATCCTTCCCATTACCAATAGACCATCAAAGCCCTTTACGAAACAAATAGCGCAAAGACATCAGTTTCCTCCATTGTCAAGATACATTGACCTTTGTAACATAAGAAAAAAGATTATCCTCGCTTTTAAATATTTTTTCTTAACAAGTTTAACCCATAAGTTCTCCTGGAGATTTAAGAATTTTCCAAAGCAACTTAAACTGCAAAACCATATTATTAGTTTTGGCTTTGCGAAGACCTATACCACCAAACTTTTTAGGAAGATAAATCTTGTCCCACCCTATTAAATTAGGGGACTTAGCCTCTGGATTTTTATTCCGTAAAAAATTTCTATAACACCTATCAAGGGAAGTGTGAATAGACGAAGGAAAGGAGAAACTCTCCATTTGGTAGTTAGCTTTAGTAGCTAAGTTAGATTGAATCGAGAACAATCCGACCCGCTTGAGATAAGGAATTGGCCTTCAATTTACATAATTGCGAGGAGACTTTTATGTCCAAAAAGTATCATTAGTGACTTTTCCACTAATAATAGGGCATCCTAAATATTTTCCTAAGGAGAAAGTATCTTGTATCCTGAAGGAGTTGGTGAAAAATCCGCTAACGATATGAGGATTAGTATTTTGAGAACATTGGAATCTTTGATTTACTATAGTTCACCAATTGTCCCGATATAGAACAATATTTATTAAGAATATTTTTAATGATATAGCGGCTTTCCGAGAGGCTTTTGCAAAAATCATCATATCCTCATTTAAAATAAATAGTTATCTTCATCTCGATCGATAATTTTTTATCTTAAAGAGGTCATATCTATAAAAATGACCCATTTAAAATAAATAGTTATATTTTCTGACTTCAGTAACTTTTTACCTTAAAAGAGGTCACTTTTATAAAAGTGACCCTTTAATGTAAAAAGTCACCATCATTATATGATAAATTATTGTACTCCTGTCTCATACAAGATTTTTTTTTTTTTTTTTTTAGTCTCATACAAGAATTTGTGTCCTCCTAAAGTGGTTGTATGATAGTATGAGGTCTTAAATTCTTATTTCCTCAATGTACAGATTATTATCCAACCATCCAACTACAACTTTTATTTATGACAAGAATGTTAATTCTAAACCCAGACTATAGCATATAGTCTTATCAGATAATTTGGGGGATTGCCTAAGCCCAACAATTAGTTTCTATTTTATTCACCATGTGGGCTGCTGCATATAATGGTCAGATAATAAAGGTAACACATAAACAATGGGTTCTGAAACCGAAACACCAGTCATGCGTAAAAGAGTAAATATTTTGGGGAGTATCACAAGGAAACAAGCAATTCAAAGGTAGAAGAAGCTCCTGGGGTGGGGAGCCTGAGTCCAAGAGAAGGCCAAAACTCGCATTTCGAAAACAAAATCAGATAACGTAACGGGTACGAACTGTTGACCTCGCTCACCACCATTCAAGCGAGCACGTAAACGACAAAAACAATTACATTTGGTTTCTATCCCTCTCTATCTTCTGGACACCCTTTCCTTTTTCTTTAAACTTTTATGGAGATTCCTGTGATTTCTGTCTACGATAGGTATGATTGAAGGAATGCATTCACCATACACCCAGGGTGTGCACGAGGTTGAGGTGGTGGAGTAGTGGTATCGCTTCCTCACCTCATATCTTTGGCGCCTGGGATCAAACCTCGTGAGGCTCATTTGAGGATTTCCTTATTCCCTCCAAGTCAGCCCTCGTCATCTACTCATTTAAAACTTCAAAATGAAAAGTATATTCACACAATAGGTAGAACCCGGGTAGGGGTGTGCTTTTAACCCGGACCTTCCGGTCCGGTCCATAAAAGTTGGGATTCGGACTTCCAGTCAGGTCTCGGTCCAAACCCGGAATTTTGGATTTCGATCCACCGGTTCGGTCCAATTTTGGAACGGTGCACACCCCTACACCCTAGTGTATGATAAAATTCCCCTTACCAAGATCAAATTTTAATTATGTTCTGCATATTGATAGGACAATAATTATTAAAATAGGAGCATTAATTTTGACATAGAATAGAAAAATCCAAGTTTACATACTCCCCATAAGCCGATTTCATCCGACTCTAATCTAACACTATTCCTAGACATTTCGTACTCAACCTAGCCGTCCATTCTCTTTTCCTTCCTTTGTTTTCCTTTGAATCTCAAACTACAACAAATAAGTTTAGAATAATCCGACAGCCTTAACGAATTGATTAAACTATCCACTAAATGGACTAAAGAATGCTACATTGAATGTATTGAAATGGTCACTAAGGGCCGTCTTTTGTACTTATTTTCATTTCGGTCAATTTCTCGCAGTCCTAATTCGGTTCGGGCCACTCTCTCACGCAGCTTCAATTTCTCCGTCCAAAAGATTAGGGCTAAATAGATTAAACTAGTCACAATATTCGAACGCTTGTCCATTCTCTTCTTAATATATATTTTTTTTGACAGGTGATTATCTTCTTAATATTGGGCATGAAAAGTTACCTAATTTTAAATTAGAGAAAAAAGAAGTCCGTAGAGTACAATAGAACATCGGCCAAAAGACACAGCCACTGGACTTACAGTCGTTCAATATTCTTTCTTAACGTATAAGTTGTAAATAAAATAAGTTGTAAATAAAATATAATGGATGAAAATTTGTCAAATAAAATATATTCTTCAGAAAAAGTTCTAAATAAGTACCTTTTCAGCCAGTTTAGATTTATTAGTGTTACCAATTCCCCTTTTTCAATGGGCTTTTTTGGGCCCAAACTAATGTAAAGCTAAATTCAACAAAATGAATTCACAAATTATTTAAATTACATTATGTAAATATTTTTAGCAAAAAAACAAATACACATAAATTCCTGACAAGATGAACAAAAATAAGGTAAAATATAATGTAAGGTAGTATCTCACAAAGTTTACGTAATAAATGAAAATACAACTTTGAAAATCTAAAAACTACGAATTCAAACTTTTTTTTTGCAGTTTTACCTTTGACACCTTAAACAATTTCATGCAAAGCAGAGCATCACTTAAGCTCAAAATTGCAGGAAAAAAGGAACGAAACCCCAAAATGCATGGCTTATTGTACAACCACAAGTATTTCTAGTCTGGAGCATTGGAGTGGGAGTTCATAATCTTTGTGGCATGCTAATGGCTTAAAGCCTTGTATGATGTTAGCGATTCCATCATACTTTTGTTTTAAGATGACTAGATGAGAGACATCATCACAGGGAAAAACTTAATTCGTAATGGATTTCAATATGAACTAGAGATAAACATTAATGCTTAGCGAAATACAACTAAGCAACATTCTCAAAATTATGATCCCCTTGAGATGCAAATATTAAACTAGTGTATGCATGTCAATCTCCTATTACTTTAAGTAATGATCTTTCCCAAAATCATCAAAACCCTCTCTTACTGATGAACTGAACACACTTTAAAATGGAAACCCTAAGGATGCTTAATAGCATCAGATTGGACAGTTCTACCTTAACTCGTAAAACAAATAAACATCAAAGAGAGGAAATCTCAAAAGTCCAAAGTAAACACAACCACAAACATATGAAAACAGAGGTGCCAGTCCTAGCTGCAAGTAACAGAACTCAGACCAAATAGTTAATAATTGTACATGTACCAGGCACCATTAAAGATTCCATGAGAAAATATAGTAGTAGGTAATTACATTTACATCAACTTCAAGTTCTCCTTGAAACATCACATCTATCCTTGAATACCTGCTAGCAAAGCGAAATCAGAGAGCCCACTCTTACAGTAACGATAATGAAGAGTCGCGAATGACATTACAGATCTCCAATCACATCCTTAATCTTCTGTTGCTTTGCTATTATAACATCTGATCTTTGCCAGAAACCATTACAACAATGTTTCATAAAAAATGAATAAATCGCGCTTTGATTCTTTTTCTTATAATCCATTATTGTAATCTGAATATTCTGCTTAAGCTTACAGTTTTAGAGAGAAAAAGAATCGGTAACACTCTATCAGAGATTTCTATCAACTAACTGAAATGAATTTATTCACAAAAAAAAAAAAAAAAAAAATTGTAGGTTCCAAACTACCCTTTTTTTAAATCGTATTAAGCATTTACAGAAGGTCTAAACTAACCCGTGGTAAAAAAAAATTATAAGCAAGTTGAATTCATATATAGTAATTACATAGATCTTATGCCTCATGACAAATTTGTACTTGTGTAAAGTGTTAGGCTCATCATTAGTGAACAGAATAATAACCTTCCACTAAGATGAGAAAAGGAATAGAAGGGTCAAGCTCGTCACCTTTTCATTGATGTACAAGAGGAATGCTTGGGATGGGTAGATACCCCGTGTAAGATCGCCAATTATCCCCCAAAGTATCGAACATGTGATTGTTTTCTCTTCAAATAATGTAAGCCTTGTAGAAAAAGCTCCCTCAACAACCAGCGATACCTGCATCAGAAATCATGCAAAAGAATGGAATAAGAAACCAAAATTTTACAATGATACCAGAAAGGCAATGACCACAGTTTTCTAAGCATTAAAAAAAACTTTGGAGAAGCTCTTTCAAGGAGGCTCATATTTGTGGCAAATACTCACAAACATAACCATATAGTGGCATGTAGAAAGTAGATGCAAGAGCATTTGTTCACCAAGGCTGTGTTTGGTTAAGAGGAAATCATTTTCTAAGAATGGTTTTCTCAATTTCCTCCATCAAATTTGTAAAGGGTGATCTCATTCTTCAAGTCCAAAATAGTTTTCCCAATGCTGGACAATATTTTCCTTTAAGCAAGAGATGCTACATTTTCCTCCCTACACTTCGCCTTCTTCATCCTCTCCTTTCCACCCCGTCTATTCCCTTTTCCTTCACTCTACCTTCTTCATCAAGGGATCAAACAAAGAAATATAAAATTTGCAACTTCTGTTCCATTGCGAAAAAAAATCAGTTCAATATGTTTCCCTTTGAACCAAACACAGCCAAAATGCAGATCTTAATTACTAATGAGACCAGATAATTAGGCGTCTGAGGAAGAGATGCATGTAGAATACTCACTGTGAAATCAAAACTGGCGTTGAAAAGAAAAAAAGCTTCCTTTGTTCTTCTGTAGGATTCATCAACCACAGGCAGAAGATATATGCTGCCGCGATAACGGAAAGGAGGGAAAGCATAGCTAAGTATCCAAAGTGAGAGACATCATTCGCAATTATCGCTATGCCCAGCATTACAAATTCTGCCAAACTGGCAACAGAGACTTCTGTCGTCCCAATAAGATTAGCTTTGGATGATGGAATTCCCGTTTGAAGTATTTGCTGGCCAATTACATCATATGACATATGTCCTAACCTTGACAATACCTGCACAACGAAGCACAAAAGCAATACACCATAACAATTGTGAAAGAATGATCCACAACAGCATAGAACCTCCCTAAAAAAAAAAAAAAAGTAAAAGTACAATAGGCACAGGATATAATACAATTAAACTAGCATTAATCACTCCCTCCTTCCCAAATTAATGGCCAATGTTTCCAATTCAGGTTGTCTCATTTTTTTTTGCCACATACCTTTAACGGCAATCATTTTCACTCAACTTTTTCTCTATAATTGGGCCCCCGGCATACCCACACGCTTCTTTCTCTCTACCTTAATACTTCCCTACAAATTTGTGCCAAAGTGGATTGTGGCAATTAATTTGGCAAAGGAGTAACATTTGTGTCAAAGTATTTGACAAGCCATGACAAGAATGTCATCAATTCAAATTAGGTAAATTGAGTCGTAACATATCCTTACAATTAGGCACAGGAAGAATAGGATGGGTGTCTGCTGAGACAGAGAGGCACTCCAGTAAACAGCAACTGCAAATGCAAGAAGTGATGCCTGGAAAATCAACCCAGCAGCCCCAGCCTGCGAAAAATAAATCATGAGAGCTACATCTTGAAATAATACCAAATAAATAAGAGAGATAGTTGCCAACAGCACCAACCTTTAAGATACCAAGCTGTCTGATGAGTCCAGCAGATACAAATGTTGCTGCAACGCCCATAAAAGCACATACTCCACTAAATGCACCGATGAGGGAAGAATTAAGACCTGTCATGAAGTCAAAAATTATACATTGCACATAAACTTCTAATGTGAAGTATATGAGTACATAAGGAAGAATAGACAATCTGATGCAGCAGGAACAAATAATCACAGTACACAAGTCAAGCACCTCCATTCCCAAAGCACGAATGCAAACACTTTAGGTCATCTCTTTTAAAACTATATCTATGCAACTTGCAAAGATGGCATCATTTATCGTTCAGAATCATAATCCCATATGGGACTTATGAGCTTCATCATCTGAGTAGATGTAAGCTTTTAGATAAAGAGAGGGGGGAGGGGGAAGAAAAGAATGTTACAAGTATACGGTATATCTACCACATGACAAAGAATGACTGGGGAAAAGATATCAAGTTAACAACTACGTCTGCAAATTCCATTCTCAAGCTGCCCATGTTGCAGTAAAAGTGACTGTTCTTAATTGGATAGAAATCAATCCACATTCTCAACTCGTGTTAATTACGTAAGATACAGACTCCTTTTTCTCGACAACAAAAAAACCAGGGAGCTGGCACAAGGCTATTGCTTGAAAGAGAGTAAAATGACAGGGAGTTCCATTAACTAGTAGTCCACAAATCACCAACTTGATTAAAAATTAGACTGGTTTGGCTCGTTACGAAATGGTGTTGGTACTTGGTATGCAAGAGGTATCTTACTGGGGTGCCTTTATGACTATGCGCCTTTTCTTCTTTCTAATAAATTTCTCACCAAAAGATAAAAAATTATTTTACAAAAAGTAACTATGATAGATTTCATTGTTCACATGTCATACTAGACATTCATTATTCACATTGCTGCTATATTCAGGCAATGTCATCGAAGTTTGCATGAAACAAAACAATTGCACAGAAGCTTGTATTAATAGACCCAAACCATACCACGTTGTGTCAAAAATGCAGTCATTAAGCCACCAGGGGTGAGAACAATGTTGAAATACAGAAGCACGTAGGCTATGCTCGCAGGAAGAGCAGGTTGTTGTATATACTCGACCCACCCATGTTTAATGGCGTCAATACCTAAATTAACTGAAAATACAATCAGCTTCTGTTATGTTGAAATAACCCATTCTTAGAATGTCAAACAGAACTGTATACTTCTTTAAGAGATCAAGAGGGTTCACCTATATTTTCATTATCTATGTGGGTAAACCGAGTAGAGTCTTCAGAACAAGTATGCAGACACTTAGCACGTTCAAGAACACCAGTGGAGACCTTGTTGGTCAACCAAGTAAGAGCAACCTAAATACAAAAAACACATGCGTAAAAAGAAGGGGCAGAGGTCAACAATTGTGGTGGAACAGCCAAGCATTATTGATATTGTAGAGGGAAGGATTATTAACTGCAACTGGCAAGCCCCATATCATAAATCCAGCAGCGAGTTTCAAACAGGTCACAGGGTCATATTTAGACAGAAGAATACCGAACATTGATGCTCCCGCAATCTGCAAGTATACATAAGGCTGTAATATCCGCAAAGATGTTCCAGATTTGTGATATGTACTTGTGAGAGAATGACTGTAAAAATTAAATGCCAAAGCTTACACCATTATGCAGCTAAACTAATTTCAAGCTGGTCATTCATCTGCTTAGAAAACATGATTGAGTAAACACCACAGAGTGCAAAGCTCAGTAAACAAGCAACTTTTACCTCACACAGAAGATCAATCCGATTTATAACAGCATTAGCCTGAGCAAGTGCAATAGGTCGATTGGTCCCAGCTAGCTGGAGATGACAGAATATCTGCATCAGAGAATTGTACTCCTAGGGAAATAAGAAAGTAATTGAATCTGCGGTTCCTGAAAAAACATTACCAATACAAGCCAGTCCCGCTCCATGGCAACACCCAAAGCTAACCCACATAGCCGCTCAATTGCACCCGCAAATACAAGAGTAACAAACCAAGGCCGAAGTAGAACAGATGACACGGAAGCAACCCTAACATTATGAGCATGAATTATCATTGCCACTGACATCAGCTGAGCTGTAACCTGCCATATGCAGTGAGTCCTGAAAATATGAGAAAGAGACACAGGATAGCATATTGGATGAAATAAGAGGATTACCTGAACGAAACTCAGACAATTATATGCATGTACTCTGGGGAAATGGTCCATAAGTTTCCCAACCAATGGCCCTCCAAGAATAACTGCAAGCTGTCCAAAATTAAAGATAACACTTAAATCCACATTCATCACACAGTTACATGTTCAATTATTTCAAGGACACAGCTACCTTAGTGAAAAATCCCATGACTGCGACAGGAAGAAGACTTGGATAGATCAGTGCTATAGCAGCAGGCCAAGCAAAATTCCACAGTTGTTCCACAAAGTTCCCCACCAAGCAATTAGCATATAAAGCTGATAAAGGCATATGGCAGAAGTTAGTGTAATCTTAACAAGAGCTACATCATGTTATGTTCAAATTCAATGACCTTACTGGAAACATCAAAGCCTTGCACAGTAAGACTGTAGCATTAAAAATAACCCCAGACCTTATTTTTTCATTTTCTTCTCCCAGTCCCCATCTCATTTCCCTCACTTAAAGAATAGGGTTTAGAGGAGATGATAGCAGCATAGAAATCCCAAAATGAAGGTAGTAAAAAATTATTCACTATTTTTTGTTACACAATCCAAATTGTTTTGTAAAACAGTAAAAGCACATCAAAGACCCTTTTAAAGCAATCCTTTATAACCTTGCAGTTTGAGCAGAACATACGAGACGTCGTATGTTTTAAAACCCTTAAAAACATTTAATAAGCACACCAGATCATAACCAGATTACTTTCTCAACACACCGTACCCCTTGTGTGTAATTGCATAGAATTGACAAAATAGGAGTTTACACTTGTTAGATATCATCATATCAACTACTCGTGGAAGGAATCATCTTTTACCATACAAGCCAGCAGGATGAGCAGGAGTAGCAGCAAGCGCATTCTGTTCCTCCTCCGACAAAAACCTAAACACAGACATCATATACTCATTAATAAAAAGCGCAAATACATGGACATTAATCCTGCAAGTGGGTATTGTCTTACTGAATACTTACTGGTAAGCCAGTCAAAACAGTATCTACGTAACTTCTTTCACTCAAAATATTCAAAGACTCCGCCTCAAGAATGTCAGGATGGAGATGAACTATTGGACTAGAGTAATTAGAAGCAGAAGAAGACAAGTCTTCTTCAATATCTTCATCAGACGCAATGTTATCGAGCTGGAGATCAGTATCTATCATTGAACAGCTTGAACAAAACCTATCAGCCCTGCAACCAGGAGACTTTAATTAGAGCGTTTCTCTCTCTCTCTTTTTTTGGTGGGGAGGGGGGGTGGGTGGAGGATCGAGTATAATTTGGATCTGCAACTTCTCTTTGTTGGGGAATAGATACCAAAAACCAATCAAACAATAAAGTTACGGCAGAATAAAAGGGGCACACACGACACTTATAGTGGAAGAAAGTTTCCAGTTCAACTTGTATTACTACCTGGCTCAGCTACAAGAAGTACAAGCACCGACTCACCGTAACAAAAGCACATTGTGATGCGCAAAAAACTCTCCATGACTTCTACTTCTGAGAACTCTCAAACACTGACTAACATCGATGAGGATTCTCACTGCGATTGGTGACCCCCTTAAGGAAATCATTCCCAATTGCAATGTTACATCATGCACACTCTATAAATGAGCTTACAAGTCCCTAACTATAGCACCCAGCCTTCCTTATACAAAGCCGTAGAATCATTGAAGAAGCTATCAACCAACTTCCCAAACTACACCAAAGTGGATATCATAGCACACTCGTGATATATATCTTTCTGATTAGAATGATTAGAATAAGTGTCTTCTATAAAATATTAACAAAGCATCTAGTGTGAATACAGCTTTGTTCAGCTGAAAAGCTAGCTGAAAGATGATGAAATAAGCTATCCGTTTGTAGATCTAGCTGATCCTGGTTTGATGACATCAAAAGATAGTTCTATATTTGATTGAGCTAGTTTAGGAAAAGGCTAAAGGAGACAAAACATTTCAACAAGGTAAGATTTATTTCAATTTGAAGAGTAGCTTATCATTTCAACTCTAATTCCAGTAACCTATTCTTTTCCGACTCTTGGTTAAATCTTTCTAATATACCTAGTTAAAAATGGAGCCAAACATGTTTTACATGTTGTGCTTGCAAATTTTCTTCCCAATGAGCTACCTCTTTTGTAGAACCCTAAAAATGATCAAATGTACCTACAGGATCTTGCCCTCGACTCATGACTGCCTAATTTATCGTATGATCAGGTCACAGAGTTAGCATAGGCAATGCAGTATTTACCTCATGGAAGTTTAGTTAGTAAGACATATTTGACATCACTAATTTGTTGTTGAACATAGGGAATTCCTTATATTAATAGTTTAAACTTTAAAGTTTATAAGCCTTATATAGTACTAGTGGAAGGTCAAATTATTATATGCAAACAAGGGGACAAAACACTTAGTTTTTGCCCTTCCTAATTTTCATTGATGCTTCAAATGCCAAAAAGCCCTAACTTGCCGAAAACTGTCAATCTTTATGCACATATTTTCTGAAAGAGAAGCATCTATACGAAGTGAATTTCTGCCTTTCTTCTTTCAATCTATTATGTTTAGGGCTATCATAAAGGGGATCTATACATAAGAAGGACCAGGTGCCAAGGCCATAACTCTTCAGTATGCTAGGGACCTAAGATTGGTATGGAAAACCTAATTTGTGGAATGCAAAGATCGGCATCTAGGAGAATTAGGTAACTTGGACATCATGAAAAGTATCATCATTTATCACCATTTGGGTTATTTACTTTTTTACATCGCAAGAAAGTATTTGATTCCCAAAAAAACAATCTGAGTGGTTTGGTCTACAAAGTCAGCACCAATTTATATCATAACAATAAGTTTGTAATGCAATTATGCAAAGCAAGTCTTGCACACGACAAAACAAGTTCTGTAGTGTAAAGTTCATGTCATGTATCAGTTTAAATCACAACTTAACAAAAATATATTTAAAGCGAGAATATAATACTAAAAATTTTCAAAAAATCTCACATATTCTGATACTATAAATTAAGACTACCTTAAGGGTATCACTCACTAGGAAACTATGCAGCTAGCTATTACAAATAGAAGTAGAAGATCCTTTCTTTTGAAGACAAGTGATTGGGTAAATCCATGTCTCAATGATACATAACATCCCAAACAAAGCCATCATCAACATATGTTGCAACTTCTAAGTCACAGGAGATTTGACCTATAATATAAAGAAAACATTGTGCTCTCAACTTTGCAAAAAGAGCCTATACTACTAAAATATGACATCATTCAAAAAATCTCGAGAAAAACCTCCTTCAAAGTTTCAATTAGCATTTTTTCTTCCACCGGTCTAAAACACTTCAATCCTCATGAGCATTAAGCACATAACAAAAGACAATCAATCTTGAAGCATCCTTCAACATACACATAATTCTTCCTTGTTTAAATCATTACTCATTTAAAGCACCATCATACACTGACCTTACAAGAAAGTCTTACGACCACATTTACCCATTTTCTGATGTCCTTCTGAATTCTTTCCCAGGTTAAAACTTATCCAAATACTCTAGTGGCCAACAAAATACTATTCGAGAAACAGAAAAGAGGATCAAATATTGGACTTCCAAGAAAGACAAAATGCCAAAACCACTTTGAACTCGCTCTGAGAATCAGCTTAAGTAACACATCTACAAGATCTTTGGTAACACAGCAGCTTACTAATCTTCTCAGCAACTTCCAAAGGCTCCTAATGTGATAGTTTTATCCAGAAAAAGTTCTTCTTTCTGGTTTGTTTCGACTTTCCACAAGGTAAAAACTAGTACTCCATCTCTCATAAACATAAACATCATGTTGATCAGCATATTTCTCTGCATTCTAAAAACATAATCATCACTCATCCTAAAATCATGATGGTGTAATACATTGCTTAATCCAACTCAACCTCTTTTCCTTCAGTCGACCTTTCTTACTTACTCGCCAAAACTTCATCCAATCATCCATAAGTCCATATCCCAGTAACAAAATAATCTTATATGAGGCTACTTACGACAATTTTGTCGCCGGACCCACTTCTCTATTTCTATTGTACAGTATAATCTTACTCTACAATAAGTTATTGTAAGTCTGTCTCACCTAAGACTCGTTATTCTAACACAAAACTCTTTTACATTAAACATAGTTTTGCAAAATTAGCCTCAACACCACCAACTTTGACTAGTAGTCAAAACACCACAAAACATTGGCCTAGATGCAACAAGTATCATAAATGATGCCGGAGCTAACTTTTTTTGCCGGCGGCGGGGAATCCGTACTATTTTTTTTTTTCCATTTTCCCCTTTTTCTTTCATTTATCCTATTTTTTCATTAATTAGAAGCCTAAGTCACGCGAGCATGTATCGAGAAAAGTTAGTTTCGTCGTCATTTATGACACTCATTGCACCCACGTCAATAGTTTGTGGTGTTTTGTTTTGAGCTACTCGTCAAAATTGAGTGGCGTTAGGAACTCTTGCCATAGTTTAGGGTGTGAGGCCAATTTTGCCTTAGTTTTAACTAAAACACTCATTTCCTAAATGTAATTTACTCATTTCCTTACAATAAAATCCCTAACGAATAAATTCAATACTATAACTATAAGCAGATAAATAATCATGAATTAGCTCAAACAACAAAAATTAGTTTAAATTAACTTCCACCTCACCTGGCATGAGGGAAATTAGGGTATGAGAAATTCAACCATCGTCGAGAAGAGAAGCGATGGCGAATTCTAGAAGAAGGCGGCGACTGTGAAAGTGAAGAAGAATTCCAACGTGGAGGAGAGAGAAAATGATTATGGTGAGGCATTGAAGATAATAATGGCAACAATTGAGCAACAATAACCCCACCACCCGCCATTGTTGAACTAATGTTACTTCTTCTTGAAGCTTTCCCCTCTCTTTCTTCTTCAAATAACCTAACAAGAAATCCTCTCCTCTTAGTTGCCTAACCATGCAGCCCTCAGAAATCCAACTTCCAAAATCCAGTTCAAAATTTTAACTAATTCTGTTTGTAAATTCGGGTTACGCGAATAATCGCGAGAGCATTTGGTACCAATATAGGGTGTTAGATACGAACTCCGCGTCGGAAATATAGACGCGGAGTGTTTATTGAGATTGAGTGAGAAAGTGAGTAACTATCTTTAATTTCACCCCTCTCTTTATTTTGTGGATAAAAATAGTGGCGAAGTGTTTTTAGTTATGCTGTGTTGTTTGTAGTATGAGAAATTTGTGGTATTGGAGAGTTTTTTAAAAGCAGGAGATGGTGGGAAGATTAAATTGGGAGTTTCTTATCTAGAAGAATAATAGAATCGATGATGAGGCATTTTTCTCTCTCTTTAGAGTTTAGAGTGTGGAATTGTGGTCTTGTGGTCTTGTGGATGGTGCCTGGTGGTAGATAGGTGTGACAGGTAGACGATATTGGGGCCCGCTCAAAGTGCCAAGTTGGCAAGTTGTTTGAGTTGCATAAACTTGCAATCTTGCCATTGCTCCAAAACAAATGGGCAACTCCCCGGAAACAAGAGGTTCTCAGTTTTCCCATAAGAGTTGCTAGATTCAACTCATAACTAAAAGTCTATACCCAAATGTAATAAATTTGGAAAACTTAAATTTAAGTGAAGCACACTATAAAAGATTTAAGTGAATACATTATTTTAGTCAGTACAAGGATATTGACTAGGTCAATTGTATTTGAATGTATAGATTCAAGTAGAAATGTGCAAAGATCGAGGTTCGGACCAGGAATTTAGTCGGATCGGTCCTCGATCCTGGAAAACTATGATTTATTTTCCGGTATGGTTAGGTCCAAACCGGAAAATTCCTCGAGACCAAGGTGGATCGAATTTCTATTTTTTTAGTACCCCTAGATTCAAGCCTACATGAAAAACATATCCTCCATCCGTCCTCCCTTCTTTACTCACGAGAATCGGTCATTACCCCTCACCGGTTGCGAGGTAAGTTTGGTTGCTTCACTAACTTAATTCCTTCGGATGAACGCATGCTTTTCTTTGGAGTGTGGAGAAATGTTCCCCTAATTTCATCCCGAATTTTCAACAAAATTACAATTAAAGTTGTTCAAAGAATCGATTTGGTCTATTCGATTTGTACACCAATAGATACGATCTAAAAGATTGGATGTATAGGGGTGTGCATATATATTCGACTCGGTTGATCCGATAAGTGATCGATTGACTCGATCCGTGTAAACCGAGATATTCGATCTTTTTTTTGGTGTTCGGGTATTTTTGGATCGGATCCAAAAAAAAGTTTAGATCGATTCTGGTCGAATTTTCCATTTTTGAAATCCGAAACAGAGGAATTTAATCGCATAATTTCGAAACTTATTTTTTGAATATTTCTTTGAAAAATCAGATTTTTTAGTTACAGGATATCCAACCTATCCGAAATTTCGAATAAGATTCAGGTTACATTTTCTCCGGTATATGAAATTTTCGGATATCCGAATTTTCGGATCGGATTATCCAAAATGAATACACCTACATATATGATCCATGGTTAAAATGTTTGAAAAGGTTGACCATTAATGATTAATCTATGAAAACTTAGATGTAATCGTATATGTCATGGAAATATCAAATATCTTCGTTGTATTTGTCTTTGAAAAGTATTTTCATAATTTTTTTTAGCATGTTACACTTATATTTTACTATAATGACCAAATTTAATTTTTTAAAATTGTGTCAGCTCCTTTCTAAATAGTAAATACAAGAAATTATAAGAGAGTATTTCTTTTGGGTACATGGTGTGGACCACAATTTACCTATCTCGAAAATACCCCCGGGGAATAATTTGCTCGGAATGCATGCCTCGATTCTTGGTCGAGGCCATGAGAAAGGAAGCCGCAGTGTCTGCAACTTCTTCAGCTATAGAAGAGAACAATAATCAAACTTGATTCTTGAAAAATATGTCAATTCCTTTGAGAAAACAAGAAATAAAAAGAACGAAGGAATATGTTACAAGTAAACATAGAGCGCGTCTTGCATATGGCTGGCCACATCTATAAATATAGGTGTGGTCGCGCGCACGCGTCTGTCCGTCGCCCGATCCAACTCATTTTTTAAAAAATCATATCTCACTTGTTTCTCATCGGAATCGAGCTTTTGACAAGGCGTGGGAAAGATATCGAGCCAAATTTTCATATCCAACTTGAATTTTCTAGAGATATTAAGTGTCTTTGTGAGATATGGCCTTTTGAAGTTGGCCCTTGTACACAAACATTTATGAACAAATGGAGTTACTCTTATGAGCAAGTGAAGTTACTTGTATGAATATGTGGTTACTCTTAACAATAAAAGGGTGTCTCTCATATAAATAAATGTGGTTACTTTTATAACAAAAGGGAATACTGATCAGTTTACTCTTATGAATGAATGAGGTTACTCGTATGAAGAAATGGGGTTACTTTTGTGAACAATTAGGGATACTCGTATGATTAAATAGGGTTATCGTATGATTAAATGAGGTTACTCATGTGAACGAATGAGGTTACTCATATGAATAAATGAGGTTACTTTTGTGAATAATTGGGGTTACTCATATGATTAAATAGGGTTGTCATATGATTAAGTGAGGTTACTTGTATGAAGAAATGGAATTACTTTTGTGAACAATTGAGGTTACTCGTATGATCAAATAGCATAATCGTATGATTAAATGAGGTTACTCGTATGAAGAAACGGGGTTACTCGTACGAATAAATAAAGTTACTCGTATTGATAAACGATAGTTATTTTGTGAACATTTTGAGTTACTTCTATGAATAGATAATTAAATAAGGTTACTCGTATTGATAAATAGGGGTTACTTTCGTAAACATTTGGTGTTACTGATATGAATAAATGAGGTTACTAATATGAAAATGAGGTTACTAGTATGAATAAATGAGGTCACTCATAAGATTAAACTAGATTATTCGTATGATTAAAATAGGTTACTCATAGGATTAAACAAGGTACTTCAAAAACTAAATGAAGTTACTTGTAAAAAAAATAAATGAGGTTACCTATATAATATCTTAGGTTACACGTAACAATAGAAGTGGTTATTCTTATAAACAAAATGGGGTTACTTATGTGGTTAGTACTCATACGATTAAACACTCTACCTAAATGAGGTTATTGTTATGAATAAATGAGGTTATTCATAAGGTTAAACTAGGTTACTCATATGATTAAAATAGGTTACGCATGGGGTTAAATTAGGTTACTCATATGATTAAAATAGGTTACTGATATATAGGATTAAACAAGGTTACTCCAAAAACTAAACGATGCAACTCTAAAATATATGGGTTACTCATATAATATTTTAAGGTTACGCGTAAGAATAAAAGGGGTTACTCTTATCAACAAAATCGAATTACTTATGTAAACAAAATGGGTTACTCATATGATTACATGGGGTTACTCATATAATATTTTATGATTATATAGGGTCGTCGTATGATTAATTGAGGTTACTCTTATGAGGGAATGAGGTTACTCATATGAATAAATAATAAGGTTACTTTTGTGAACAATTGGGGCTACTCGTACGATTAAATGAGGGGTAGTCGTATGATTAAGTGAGGTTACTCGTGTGAATAAATGAGGTTACTTTTTGTAAACAGTTTTGGTTACTCGTACGATTAAATAACATAATTGTATTATTAAATGCAGTTACTCTTATGAACGAATGTAATTACTCTCATGAATAAAATGAAGTTACTCGTATGAAGATATGTGGTTACTTTTGTGAACATTTGGGGGTTACCTCGCATGAAGGAATGCTATTACTTTTGTGAATATCTGGGTTACTCGTATGATTAATTACTCATATAAATAAATGAGGTTACTAATATGAATAAATGAAGTTACTAATAAAATTAAACGAGGTTACTCACTTAGTAAACCTCCTCAAGAGAGAGAAAGCAAAATAAGCCATAAAAGGAAGCAAGATAATAGCAAAATTTACTATATTGTATAAAGAGAATTATAAAAGGGTAAAATTGATAAAGAGCAAGCCCAACTATGGCACCCCCTTCCATAATAGATCCTAACTTTGGACTATCCCACACAGACCCAACTTTGGTGTGCTTTAGTAAGGTGGTCCTAACAGGTCACCTAACCCGCTACAATATGTAAACTTCCTAAGCCACCACCATTACCATCCCCTGCCACCCTCTTCCCTGCACTCCCACCCCCCCCCCGGAAACCTCCCACTTTGCCTCGCCACCCCTCCCTAAAATCGCCACTCTCTCGACTCAATGTCGCCGGCTCACCGGAGCCCCCGCCACCCTCCTGCACGTCACCGCAACACGGATCCCCGCGCCTCCTTCCTCTCTCCCCACGCAACACGCTCTCTCTCTCCCCTTCCAAGGTGTACCACCAACCACTCCCAACCATCACCAACCATCCCCGAAAACACCACAAGCCATCCCCTAAACACCACCATCCACCCCGAAACGCCCTAACCACCCACCCATCCACAACAAGCCCGAAATCCATCAACACCACCTCCAAAACCTATGCCCAAACCCACCAACACCACCCACAAATCCCAAGAAGAAATTAAACCTCTGGGTGTTTAATTTTCGTAAATCAGATCAAAATCAAGAAGAAAAAATACCAACATATTGCAAAAGTTCAAGGCTTTCAAGTGGATTCATTTAAAATGGGAGAATTTCCCTCGCACCGGTGACGCCGCCGATGATGCGTACGGGCGAGGGTGTTACCGCTCTGTCGTGGTAGCAACCGGCATGTAAATCCAGCCCTCGCCATATTTTCTCTCTCTCCTCCTAACGGTGTTCCTCCTCTCATTGCGGGGTCACTGCGTGTGAGGTCGGGCTCTGGTCGAGGGTGAGTTGCCGGTGGAAGAGGAAAGCAAAGAGTGATAGGGGAGGGGTGGAAAGACTGAGGGAGGATTAGAGAGCAAAGATGGTCAAAGTGGGTCTCCAAGGTGGCAAGGGCAAGCGGGCCGATCGTGGTGGCGGCAGGGTCTGGCTCATTTTGGGGAGCGGGAAGAGGATTTGTGGCAGGGAGGAGAGAGAGAAAGACCGAAAGAAAAAAGGTGGAACCGAGGGAAGGAGTAGGGTTTAAGTTTTTTTGCTGTACAAAGTTACCTGGTCACCCTTCCACTCGACTATTTTGTAAAACCATTAAAGTCGGGACCTCGCTCGATAAGTCCAAAGTCGGGATCTACTATGACAGCGGGGGCCATAGTTGGGTTGTTCTTATCAATTTTCCATTATAAAATTGCATAACAACTAAATCAGAATGCTCGCTTGAGCCTTCAAAAGTGTCAGATGCTTTCTTTATTCATCATTCACACTCGTCACTCAATTCCAGTTTTTCTCCCTGGCCTCCTATTTCCCATGTGGCTCATTAAACTCCACTAATTACACTCGAAAGTGAAATAAAATTCTAGTTCCACAATTTCTCTCAAAACTTTTCATATCTTCAAACACATAACTATCTCTCTCAACAATTTCGCAGCTTTCCTTCTTATCCACAACTATAATGCCAATTAAATGACCAACAAAATTGAACCATATGTTTCAAGGTTAAGTGATAACATTCCGGAAACCCCGACATTTATGGGATGCACATTTAGGAATATTAGGTCATTTTGTTTTCAGGTTTGATAAGAGTAGAGAGAAAGCAAGTGTGAGAGACAAATAATTTGTGTGATTTAAGGATGAAAGATGTTGTAGGAAGTCCAGTGAACAAAAGCCGAAGTTAATTTTGAGAATAGAGCAAATGTAATATGAACCCTAAACCCGAGGAGCGAAGTGTGTTTCGATCATTCGTCTAGCTCAAGCAGGCGGCGCCCACACGTAAAGCCGCCACATATAAGAATTTGTGAATGACATACTGGGCTTTTAGAGTATTTAACAAATGTTTCATTCTTAAAATTGTTTTAGTAAAGTCAACTATAAAACGTTTCCAAAGTTTTATAATGTGAAATATCACCAATTAAGGCGCTATTAGTTATTAGTTCAAGCTTTCTACAAGTGTTCCACACATTCTCCCCACATCATTTGAAAGCACGAATCCTAAAAAGTGTTCCCTGGAGCAATTTGTTTAAACAAGAAGATTAG
>CANSNZ010001489.1:0-181921 GCA_947646795.1 Beta lomatogona
AACTTATTTTGGTCTAACTAAACTTATTTTTTGGCCGAACCGGAACTTATTTTCACGAACTAAACTCTATTAACATAATATTATCAATTACTTATTATTATAATAATCAATAAATATTAACATAATATTATCAATATTTATTATTATTATTTTATTATTTTATAATAATTAATAATAAATAATAATAAAATAAATAATAATAAAAATAATAAGATAATAATAATTAATAATAGTAATAATATTAAATAATAATAATAATAAATAATAATAATAATAAATAATAAATAATTATAATAAATAATAAATAATAAATAATAAATAATAAATAATAAATAATAATAAATAATAATAAATAATAATAAATAATAAATAAATAATAAATAATAATAATAATAAATAATAATAATAAATAATAATAATAATAAACACAAATTATAAATAATAATAATAAATAATAAATAATTAATACTAAATAATAAATAATAAAAATAAATAATAATAATAATAATAAAATAATAAAAAAAATATAAAAGAAAAAATAAAAAAATAAAAAATATTAAGGAAATAAAATTTTTAAAAAATAAAAAAATAAAAAAAAAAAAATAAAAATAAATAAATAAATAAATAAATAAAAATAAATAAATAAAAAATTTAAAAATAATTACAAATTCAGGCGTTATTATAATTATAATATTAATAATAATAACAATATTAATAGTAATATTGAGAACAAATATACTAATTACAACATTATATGTATCTTTTAGCTTATTTTTGACTTGACCCGAACTTATTTTGGTTCGAACCTGGACTTATTTTGGGTGACCCGAACTTATTTTTTACTTATTTTGGGTGAACCGAACTTATTTTTACTTATTGGGTCGTAACGAACTTATTTTTTTTGAATCTGAACTTATTTTCTTTATTTTCACGGAGTAAGTCCGAGCCAATTTTCCTACTACCTCCGTTTGATACATGCAACATTATCATTTTTGGGATGTTTTATAATGCTTGCAACTTTTCTTTTATTGACAAATTTGTATACAAGCAAAGCGTTATACATTATTTAATCATGTTACGGATCATGTTTGACTCTTTGTCCTCTTTTTACGTTTTTATTGCAAATGTAGATTTATTAATAAAGAAGCATTAGAATAGAGAAGTTTTTTGAGTAGCCACTCACAATTACTTAATCTCAACCTCCATTTTTAATGACCTCATCTTGGCCATTGATTTCGTCGATATTTAAAACATAAATTTTTTTGCCGAAAACTAGGCGAACGGTTAATTGTGAATTTATTTTGTATAACCTGTTAGTTTTAGTTTAATTATATAAGTTAATTAAATAAATAAGGTAAATTTTAGAATAAAAATGAATAATCTAGATTTTTTAAAGTTAAATGAATCGTCACATTAAATAAGTAAAATTGTAGCCACTGCAAAATTATCGTAATCCCACTGTAAAAATGAATAGTCTCCATTAGAGACATCCTTCCTATAATAGAAAAAAGAAGTTCGTAACCCTAACTCTCGAAATTTCAATCCGTAGAAATTTGAGCTAAACCCTCCCCCCGCGATTTCAAGAGAAATTCCATCTCTCTCTACATATCACAAATTACAGTCTACATTCACATTTCTCCACTTAATCTCTCTATCTAAAAAGTTCAATTTCGTATTTCCAGCATCAATTCAAGTTACTTTCCGCAGATAAGAAGATTGAGAGGAAAGAAATCGAACGATTTTTTCGACGATTCCAATTAATTGGAGGTTTGTTAGGTTTAATTTTACCATTGTATGGTTTAAAATTTGTAGTTTATTATCAAATATTTGAGTAAGATTTATTTTAAGTTCATTCACTAGTATGCGAGCTCAAAAAGAAAAAAATCCAGATTTTTTTGGGGTTCATTTCTTGGATAAACCACTGTTTGCTATGATGAATTTGAAATCCTCAAGGTAATTTTGATTTGTAGAGGACGCTTTGCGAAAACCCTAATTGAAGGGTTTTGCTTCGCTGCGTCAATTACAAAAGAGTTAAAACCCTAACCCTAACCCTAACCCTAACCCTAGAGTTACCATCAACTTCTTTGAGAATTTAACAATATCTAACTATCTTCTAGTAATCTAATTTAGAGATTGAAAGAGGGAATTATGTGATAGGAGATATATAGAGAAAACATTACCAAATTAAGTAATTATGCGATTATAGTGCAAAGTATTATCGAAATTATGGACTTTACTAAGTTCCTCTATGTATTGTTTCTTATAGTTTCTTTGATCAATGCTGGATTTATGTGTGTTTGTTGATGCAGGCTCTTAGTTAGTTGGTCTCCAATGCACATGAGATTTTACTCTTTATTACATTAGTTGAAGTTTTTGGTTATTGGGTGCTGAGAGACAGTGGGGTTGCAAAATGTTGGGCACAATGTCAATATTGCCGCTTCCAGCCCCACCAGAAGATGGGGATCTTGGCCCAAGACCACCTGCTCAGTTGCCTTCTGATGACGAAGAAAGAAGAAGATCAAAATCAAGCTAGCAAACCAACTTCGAGTGGCAACACATACAAGAACCATTGGAATTATTCACCCCCCTCCAGATATTAGAAATATCGTTGATAAGACCGCACAATTTGTGGCCAAAAATGGGCCTGAGTTTGAGAAGAGAATTATTGCTAATAATGCAGGAAATGTAAAATTTAACTTTCTTACTGCTTCGGACCCTTACCATGCTTATTATCAACATCGATTGTCTGAGTTTCGGGCGCAGAATCACTCTTCAATACAACAGCCGCCTTCTCAGCTAGGAGATCTAGTGGCCTCAGAGTCTGATTCTGCTGTCTCTGCTGATGATCTTGCCGCTGCAGCAGAGAAGCCTGACCCTTCTGCGCAATTCAGACCTGTTCGGAAGGTCCTGGAGCCTCCAGAGGCTGAACAATATACTGTAAGGCTGCCGGAGGGGATTACGGGGAGGAGTTAGATATCATTAAGCTTACTGCACAGTTTGTTGCTCGAAATGGGAAGTCCTTTTTGACGGGGCTTACTAGTCGGGAGATGAACAACCCCCAGTTCCATTTTTTGAAGCCTACACATAGTATGTTTATGTTTTTACTGCCCTTGCTGATGCTTATTCTAAGGTTCTGATGCCTCCAAAGGGCTTGACGGAAAAGCTAAGGAAGAGTGTTGCTGACCGTACTACAGTCCTTGAGCGGTGTTTGCATCGACTTGAATGGGGAAAAGTCGCAGGAGCAAGCTAGGCAGAAAGCTGAAGATGAAATTGAGCAGGAGCGAATCCAGATGGCTATGATTGATTGGCATGATTTTGTAGTGGTTGAATCAATCGACTTTGCAGATGATGAAGACGAGTCACTGCCTATGCCAGCTGACTCTTGAAGAGGTCATAAGGAGGAGTAAGATCTCAACCAAGGATGAAGAGGAGATTGTTGAGCCTGGAAAGGAGGTAGAAATGGAAATGGATGAGGAAGAGATGCAGCTTCTTCAGGAGGGTATGATGGGTGCCAGCCTTGAGACGAATGGGGAGGAAAAGAAGGATGAAGTCAAGGCTCCTATGGATGAAGATGATCCTCCAATGAGAATTGTCAAAAATTGGAAAGCGACCTGAAGAGAGAATTCCTGCTGAAAGAGACCCAACAAAGTTCACTGTTTCTCCAATTACTGGTGAATTGATACCTATAAGTGAGATGTCAGAGCACATGAGAATCTCTCTGATTGATCCGAAGTACAAGGAGCAGAAAGAGAGGATGTTTGCCAAGATTCGGGAGACAACCCTTGCTCACGATGATGAAATTTCCAGAAACATTGTAGGACTTGCACGTACTCGTCCTGGATATCTTCGGTACCACGGAGGAAGAAGTATCTAATGCCGTCAAAGCTGAGATAGAGAAGAAGAAAGACGAGCAGCCTAAGCAAGTCATATGGGATGGTCATACAGGTAGCATCGGTCGCACTGCAAACCAGGCCATGTCTCAGGGTATGGGTGGGGAAGATCAAATTGAGGGCAACAATGATGGAAGGCCTTTCCCTGGTCCAGCTGCTCCTCCTCCTCCCAGACCAGTTGTTCCCATGATTCGTCCACTCCCTCCCCCTGCTGGTCTAGCTGTGAATATGCCTCGTGTACCAACTAGCAATATTCAGTATTCAGCTCCAACCTCTGGCGGACTTATGGCTCCACCTCCACCTCGTCCTATGGTCCATGTAAATCAAATGGTTCCTCCGCCACCTCCTCCTATGCAAATGCCTCCCTGGGCAACAGCATATGATGATGAATCGACCACCAATGTCTCTACCTGGGTCCATGACCCAACCCGGTATGCCAGGGCCACCTGGATCTCAGTTTACACCACTTAGCGGTCACCGTCCCTTCACAGCTGGTCCACCACATGGTATGCCTCCTGTTCCACCACTGCCTATGCCTCAAGGAATGCCGCCTCCACCACCACCACCAGATGAAGCTCCTCCTCCACTTCCAGATGAACCAGAGCCTAAGAGACAGAAGTATGATGACTCAGCACTGATTCCAGAAGAGCAGTTCCTTGCCCAACATCCGGTATGGTGTCTGATTTTCGGCCACATATATATCTCTTTTGCTTTCTTTGTTTTTGTTAAAATTGCTACCGTCAAACTTAGAAGTGCATTTCTCACGATGTACACAAGTCTGCAAAATGACCATGCTGTTGCATACCCTCTAAAGCTTTTGTGGTAGTACTATGCACTCTGTAGGAGCTGCTTCTTTCTCATACTAGCACAGTAGCAAGGCTTTGCGGCGTCATTGAAGCTTTGGCTTGTACTTCCTCTGTTCTTATTTACTTGCAACACTTACCATTTTGGGTTGTTTCCAGTTTACTTGTAACACAACCTTTTTGGATATTCTCTCTCTTTCTCTCTCCTCATCACATGAGTCACCTTTTTCTCTCTCTCTGCTCATCACATGGGTTACCTTTCTCTCTCTGTGCTCATCACATGGGTCACCTTTCTCTCTCTCTGCCTCCCCCCTTGTTGCAAGTAATTCAGAACGAAGGAAGTACATGATATGGGAGCTTGTAAGTTAGTTATGTACAATTAGTTCTCCAATATTCCTCTCGCGAAGGTAATCTCTAAGGTAGCTTTTAACTGTTGGTCCAAATACATACTGCATAGCATGAATACTTCCATTCTGCTAGTTGATGCTTAAGGCTTGAAATTATCAGAGTTGTATGATTTACTTTTCCTTTTGAGCATGATGTAAAGAAGTTGAGGCCTACATCAACCTTTTCCTTTTTGTAGCTGAGGGTGCAATCTAGTAATATTCCTCCTCCCCCCTCCTCCTTGCCCAGCTTGCTACTCTTCTGACTTATTGGGATGTCTCCCAAAAAATTTTGGTTTAAAAGAAGAATCTGCAGCATTACAGCATAGTCTTTATATTCCCTCAGTGGTGGGTGACTCTCTATTATGGATCCAGGGGGTCAAATCTTTGTACATGCGGCTTTTTTTCTCCCCTCTCCTTTTGCTTGACCTTTTCATCATTTGTTTCCCTATTCATTGTCATTGATAATATAGAATTTCTTACATGTTGGAAATTTGTAAAAAATTTGTTTTCCTATTCATTGATGCTTTTTAGAACTTTTGTTCGTAATGGTTAGCAAAATCATGAAATATTGGTTTTGTTATATTCTATTAAAAAACTTCAAGCTGTAAAGAGGACTATAGTCTTATACTCTCTAAAGTAATGACTTATGTAGTAATACATATTGTTTTTTTTTTTTTTTTATATAAGTATGCCCCAGTTACAGACCATATTTTACATATTCTCAGTACGAGAACTATCTTTTATGTTATGTGACATTATAAAGCGACCTTAATGCTCAAACATCATGCTATGCTGTTAGTTGTAGTAAAATGCTGTGCTATAGTTGTTAAAACATTAATTTTAGTCTCTACGATTTTCTAGAACTACATTCGGATGGCCATCTCTGTCAGCTGAATCAATAGAAGGGATATTAAACTTGCCTCCTTTTTTGTGAGGAAAAGGATGCTGAAACTACATTAAGAACCCCCCAAACACACACGCACACAATGAATAAGTATGTAACTCCCTGGAAGACGTCCAAGTACGACAATATGAGCTTTAAGTTTTCCCTTTGATTTGGATGGATGGGGAAGGAGTATGTGAATTGCTAGTCTTTAAAGTGTGGCGGATTCTTTTGCAAATATGGTATACGGAGGCCCAAAAGAAGTTGAATTTTTATATTGCTGATTACTATGGAGAGATGTTAGAAGTCAGTATTTAGTGCCTGGAACTCTTTATGGTGATTTGTATATGATGTTGCACTGTTCTTTTTATTGTGTGAAACATTTTCTTTTTGTTTTATTCTTGTGGTGCATTCTGATGGGCACACACATATATATATATATATATATATATATATATATATATATATATATATATATATATATATATATATATATATATCTTGATTTCTGTTCATATAGAGTTATTGTTTGTCTGTCAAGCATTTATAATTGCTAAGACTCTCAGATGTGAAAGGTTCAAAGGTTGTGTAGATGGTTAAATGTATTTGACCTTACTCCAATTATGCTGAGTGACTGTTTATTGGAGAGGCATAGACTAGCTGCCCACCTTGCATTAAATAAGAAACAAAGCATTGTTCGCTGAGAGATTTGGTTTATTAAGCTATATAATATGAATTGAACTTGCCTCATATTTGAGTCTCTGTAACTGAAGTATTATCTATTCCTTTGTCAAATGGAGCTAACTGTTCTCTTTAAATGTTTTTTTCTGCAGGGACCTGTTAGGATCAACATATCTGTTCCAAATATTGATGAAGGAAACCTCAAGGGGCAAGTTTTGGAGATCACCATGTCCTTGAATGAAACTGTTGGTAGTTTGAAGGAAAAGGTATCCGGGGAAATTCAACTTCCGGCAAACAAACAGAAATTAAGCGGAAAGGCCGGTTTTCTCAAGGACAATCTCAAACTTGCTTATTACAATGTTGGAGATGGCGAGACCTTAACACTTTCGTTGAGGGAGCGTGGTGGCAGAAAGAGATGAGCAATTTACTTGAGCACCCGATGAAAGGCCCTTGTTGGAATACTTTCTAAAAACTCTCCATATATTTCTGTTCTGTCCATGATTACTCTCTTTTGAAGTGATTTCCTGGATATTTTTGTGATCATGTATCTTAAGTTCAATCTTGCAACTTGAAATTTATTGTCACTAATCTGATTCTATTTGCCTTTGCAGCTGAACCACTTGTGCTCTCAAGTAATGTCATGATTCTGACACTTTACTTTTCTTCGAGTGTAGTAGCCATCAGTAATGTAATTCTGTTGTCCACTGCTGTTTTAGTCGGTTCCTGCTTATCGTATTTTTCTATTCTACTAGTACTGCTAATAATTTCTTGGAGTGCTTTTTCTTTTGGCGATTGGGATCTTGTAGGGAAGATGACTGTTTACTCACTTGGGGCAAGGTTCCTTCTCCTTTGTTGGCTGATCTGTGGTGCGCTGTACTGCTGTGTGCGCCCCGTTGTCAAGTTAAAAATATTGCTTGGTCCGGGGCTCTTGATTAGCAGTTGTGGTGATTTTGTGCATGCCTTTTGAGCTTTTTAGCTCTCTTGATTAGCCAAGTGAATGAAGTGTTGAGATAAAGAGTTTTTTTTGATTTTTTCTTATTAATAACTTTGAACACTGGATTAAAGGGTCTGCAGATTGGCATCTGAAGTGATTGGGCTCCTGTCCTGATTCCAGAGACAGGTAGGAAGAAGGGTTATATAGCATTTTTGCCTAATTTATGTAGATATAATTTGTTTGGCAAACCCTGAAATACAGCTTTCTTTTGCAGCAAATATGGGCTGGTTTAATGATTCCTCTTCATGGACTATGAAGGTTGATCTTAATATGATCAAAACTCCCTCCTTAGTTTTTTCATCTTCTCTAAGTGTTTTGGTAACACAAGATGAGATTAAAATCAGAGTTGCCTGGATCAGAAAAAAAGGAAAGAACTGGTAGTTTTCAGGATTATTTTCACCGATTTATGTGCCGACTTTCTATATTTTGCCTGGAATTATTTTCACCTATTCTTCTCTACCATAAGTGTAAGATGATATGTGAAAAACTGTTGAGCTTGCTGCTGACAGTATGGTGATATTTTTAGTTCTCCACCTGAAGTTTGTGTTTTGTGATTTTGTTTTTAGGGCAAAGTTGCGGTAATCGGGTTTGAATATGTGAAACCAAGCCTTTCCCCCAATTTTGTGCATTCTAGTTCAAACAGTTTTTCTTGAGTTTAAATCCGTTAGCTGGCGACGTTAATTGAGTTTGGAAAGAGTGGTCTTGGGACTTTGAATAGATTAACAACTTGTTTGGATAGAGGAATTAGGAGTGAGAGGAAGAGAAGGAAAAGGAAGGGGTGTTGGATGTAGATTCAAAGAGTGTTAATTTCTATTATTTTGCGTTGTCTCTTTCTATTCTCCAAATAAAATCCATCAATGACTCTTTCTTGTCTCTTCATATTCACCAAAAATTTTCAATCCTTATAATTAGCATAGGGCCTCTAAATTGTATGAGATGGCTCTGTGTGCATGCAATGCAATAAAACTGTCTACATGCAAGATAAGCTTATGTATGGAGATGCTAAGGTGGTCTCTGATTTGAGCTTATGTACTTCTCTTGAAACAAGAATATCTATGCACGCCCCCTTCTTCCTTGTAGTGTCTTCTTTGATAAATACTTTCTCTGTCTTGTATTCATCAACCAACTTTATTAAGCTATTTCACATCATTATACAATAAAATACATAGTCATGATGAGTCTTATTAGATTCGTCTCAATGCGAAGATACCAAATATCAAATTTCTATAATTTTTACTTATATGCATTTAGAGACATTAACGTTCAAAAAAGTGTCTTGGCGAATGTGAAAAAGCAAATGGTGCAACATAAAATATCATTGAAGTTTGTATTAATCAACCACAAACCGAAAACTCTAGAGAGAGACACTCCAAAAACTAAGAGTGCGAGCTTGTTTTTTGCCCCTTCCCAGCCGTGTCCCTCAGGCTCGACGATCGCCGGCGGCGCTCCGGCGCCCCCTTGGTGGTCGTCGAGCCTTCGTCGTCGTCATCATCGATCTCCTTCTACTAAGGTATCTGGTTAGTTTGTCCTCTTCGCACCGTTTCCCCCTCGTTTTCCGCCTGTCCTGGTCTCCTCGCTCCTCATCGGGTGGTTTGTCGGGCTTCCCACTCCCCCTTCCCCCCTTGTTATTTGTCGGGCTCCCTTTCCCCTTCCCCCTTGTGAGTCGGGCTTCCCTCTCCCCTTTCCCCGGTTTCCGATTGTGTCCAGTTCCCTTCCCTCCCCCTTGGATTTACTTGATGCTTTGGACCTTCCTTCGTCCCGGCAGTGAAGCAGGGGATCTACTGTGCGCTTAGTTTTAAAAAGCGCGCCCAAGGCGCAAGGCGAGCTCAGGCGACGAGAAAAACGCCTCGACCAACCCAGGCGAGGCGAGCAACGAGAGGCGCAAGGAAGCGTGCGCTTTGTGCGCCTTTTCAAGAGGCGTAAGGCGCAGAAGGCGTTCGCCTTCGGGGTTGAGGCGCGCGTGTAGTGCACCACCTCTTTTTTTCAAAAAAAAAAATCCGAGTTTTTTAGGGTTTTGAAGGGGTCTTTCACTGACTCGAAGCCATACTTATTGAAGAAGATGAAAAAGAACAGATAATAATAGAAGAAGATGATGAATTAATTTCTACAGAACAACAACAAAAGAACCTCCAAAAATCCACCATTGGAGAGCGTGCGATCTTCTTGCTCGTGGTCGTCCTGTCGCCGGTGGCCGCCATGTTCTCTCCGACTCCTCGCCGGTGGTCGATTGTCCCAGGTAAGTTATCTTTTCTGTCGGTCTTCTTCTCTTCTTCTTCTGTCGTCCTCTTCTTCTCTTCTTCTTCTCTTCTTCTCTTCTTCGTTTCTCTTCTTTCGTCGTTCTTCTTTTTTTTTTTTTTTTTTTTGAGGGATTTATCTCGACCCTTCTTCTTTTTTTAGGGATTTATCTCTTCTTTTTCTTTTTCTTTTTTTTCCCCCTCTTGTTATCATTTTTCTGACTTAATTTATTCGTCCTTTTTGTCTTTTTTTTTTTTTTTTTCCTTCCTTTTTCTTTCTTTCTTCTCCCTCATTGTATTTCTTTATTATAGAGGCATCGAGTGATAGAGTGATTGTATGACTTGAGTTAAGCAATTTTTTTCAAAAACAAAAATTTTTTTTTAGAGGCGGTGACTATATTAGGCTTTTATGTTTCCATTATTATATTATATATTATTCCTAAATTAATTAGTTTTTTTGGAATATCATTTGAATTGTAGTTTTTTTAGTTAGGGAATCATTTAATTGCAGCTTTATTGATGGAGAATCTTGAAAAGTTTGTTTGCTTTTCTTTCTACTTAGTACTTTGACTTGGTGCGATATTCTAGCGATAAACTATGTTTTCTTATATCCTTTTATGGGTCTTTAATAAAATATTTATGTTGCTATAATTATTACAATACTTCTATTTTTTATTGCTAAGTTTTTTGGCACTAAAGGTGCGCCTCGCCTACGGGAGGCGTGCGCTCGCCTTGCGCTTTGCGCCTCGGTGCGCTTCTCGCCTTGCGCCTCGGTGCGCCTTGCGCCTTTTAAAACTAAGACTGTGCGGTGGTGCAAGTAATCGGCTTAGTTTTTGGTTTGTTTTCAAGTTGATTTCAATAAGAACCCCATGTGTGGTGGATTTAGTTTCCTTTTTGGGGTTTATTAAGTTTGAATGTGTCGCCTCGTGTTGCCTTGTGTTATGTGTGCTTGGTTTGCTTAATGATATTGAGTCTCGGATTATGATTGTATTTCATCCTCGATTTTACCTTGAGTGGTTCGGTAGACATCTAGGTTTCCATGTGTTGAAGGAGAACGGGAGGTAACTATCCATTTCAAGATTCTGTTCTCGGGTTCAATTAGAACCTATATCTGTTTATGTGATGCCTCTAGAGTCATCAAGTCTAAAACCGCATCTCGTGGGAGGCCCTCCGATATAAATCGGGGCTAGTTTCGTCGTCCTCCACCAAAGTTGAGTTTATGCCTCTTCGGGCAAAACACGTGATACTCTATGGTCGGCGTACACACGGTCCTCAAAGTATGTGGCTTCGGTCTCCGTTTTCATCTTTAGCATCCCATGAGGAGTTCTCATTTAGATGGCCCCTGGGAGTTATTGTCTTGTGAACTAGTAGTTCCACAAGATTGGTTTTGGCAATCCAATATTGAAGATCGATTTTCTTCAAGCTCACGACATCATCCATCTTATGTCGAGGGTATTCAATTGTAAGGCACACACAACATCTCCAACAATGTCCGGCCCAAGGTAGTTCTCTATGTGCAATCGGGTATATCATCTCGCATCGAGTCTTGGACGAGTATGGTAACACGATGGTTTGTTAGGATTAGTTTGTTTTATTCTCGTTGGTTGTATGAGTTAGTGCAACTCTCATTAGGTTTGTTTGTTTGTATTTTGTCGGTGTGTATTAGCGCTAAGTTGTACTTGTTTTTTACTTAATGAAAATTATCTTGTTGCCAAAAAAAAAAAAAAAAAAAAAACTAAGGAAATTTGCTTACGTATTAATATTGAGCATCCTGATTGTTATATTTCTAGATATATAAGTGGTCAAATTTATGCATTGGACAGTTCTTTTTATGTAGCTTAATTTTGTGGTTGCATAACTTTTTTTTTTCTCAAAGTAGGTTGATGGTTACCAGGTGATGATGAGCACCATTTTAATCTATGTCGCTATCGTTTATTTATTTATACAAACTCACTTTTGGGACATGATTCCAAGGGTTGCGAGGCAATTGCATCGCTAATGTAGTGCAACTGTGCAACAATGTAATGCATAGAAAATGTACAATTTTATCGAATATATCTTTAATTTGTGTATGATGTGAAATTTTGCCTAATGATGATCATAATAGAAGTAAAAAAACCCATATTTTGCCAAGATGGATCAACATAGCTTAGATAATTACGAGAAAAGGAAATAAAATTATCAATTCCACAACAAAGATGAAGGTGAATTCTTACACAAAATTACAGGACAACAACTCACCAACTGACAAAAAATTAAATAGAAAAGAAGTATACAAAAGTGGAACAATAATCCTTCCAATTCATAGAGGCAAACTAAAAAATTAATTTGCTCCTCTTTCCTCAACTCATTTGACAAAGGAAAAAGGCCTAAAAAGTGTACAAGCAGCTCCCATCATCACTCCTTGCAGTTGGGTCAAAGTTTTTTGCATTTGGGTCAGTACAACCTTCAGGAATTGGTATATTTCCTTGTTGAGCTGCTTGGCCTGCAAAATCCACACAAAAAACACAGCAACATTTTTCTTAGAAATCAACTTTCATGCAACAAACATTTTTGTTATATTTGTCTAAAACTACCATGAAGTTTGCCAACCTCCAAGTTAGGACACTTAACCGAAGAAAGCTCCGCTGTCAATGGAATCTTTGTTGGCATCTCCAAGAGCAGCCTCGTTCAAGTACTTGTCAGCAAGTTGTACTCTCTTCACATTCTCTTGCTCTTGCACAAGCATGTTTCCGTACTCAAGCAACTTCTCCAAGGTCATTTTGGGTTGCTCGAACACGGGTGGTCCTTCCCTTGAGTTCACGAGCTTCTTCCCAATCGCGTCTATTCCTACGCTTGAAACCCACTTCCTTACTTCGTCATCATATACACGAGCTCTCAAGGCACCGAAAAAGTCTACAAAATTCAACCAACACCCATGTCAATGACAAAAAGACCAATTCAAGGGGTCATTTTGTTAACTGTTAGTTATTATGTCCAATTTTAACATGGTATCAGAGCCAAAAGTACACGATAACATCATGGACAATTGGACATACCAATGGATTGGCCAGGGAAAGAGTCAACGATTTTGACAACGTGCTCCTCAGGGACGTTGTCGGTCCTGAAGATACCAGTGCAGACACCAATACGGTCCTCACGAGTGGGTGCCCAGTGAGAACTTCTCCATACGACCATCACGGATGAGGGGAGCGTACAAGGTAGAGAAGTCGTTACCAGTAACGATGATGGGTACACGGGCATTGTCCTGCTTGTTGTACATACCAGGGAGCTGGACATTAGTTGGGTTGTCGGCGATGTTCATGAGGGTGGCGTTAACCATCTGGTTGTTGACAGTGTATTGGGTGGTACCTCCCATACGTCCAGCACCAGCGTCAAGATCGTTGATGAATAGAGCGCACATCTTACCCTTGGCAATGATGTCTGCTGCCTCACGGTACCTTTGCCTGATCAACTTGGCGGGCTCTCCTGCATTTCCACTTTCCAATTCTCCAGCACTCATCATGATGGGGCTATAAAATAACAAAGGCATTATTTATAATAATTAGTAACATCTATATTAAGTCTCTGCATAAATAATTCAAGTTTAAATAACTAATGTAGTTTTACTAGAGAAATTTAACTCACTTGATTCCCATCTTGGCGAACACAAGTTCACATTGGAAGGATTTACCTTGACCTTTGCCTCCCCCAGATACCCAAGATGAGTGGAACCTAATCACAAAACCCATGACAAATTAGCTTAAACTCCCAACTTTTGTAGCAAACAAGCATCAATAACACTCTTAATTAGTGTTTTTACATGTCATTATAAGAGTATATCTTATCTAATTTATTACTTAAGATTTGTTCCACAAACTTCTATGAATTTTAGATGACATAATGTTTTCTAACTAAAAATTTCCCTTGTCTAAAGGTAGCATTATCAAATCAATCAAATTTGCGCGTCGTTTAACAACAATCAGCCAATTGAACCATTAGTTTTGCCAATTATTTCTGTAATACAAACAATAATTTTCCACTTTTTACTTAATCTATGGTCGAAATTGTGGAAATTCTAACAGAAGAGAAGCAATTAATTCACTTAGATACCTTGATGTTGGGTAAGTTTAAGTAATTCTTGGTGACGTGAACAACGAGCTTGTCCATGAAAGCTGGGGCAATGTAGAAGTTACCCAACATGTTGTCAATCTTGTACCTACAATACCAACATGTCCAATTTATAAGTTACTTAAATAGAACAACATAGTATAGTAAATTTGTACTATAAGTTAATAGCTATAAGCACGGAAACAGCTGTGGCCTGAGATTTTCCCTAGTCATTTTGAAATCCCAACCAAATTCGAGAAATGGGTGGGACATAAGGCTTTCGAAACTCCAACTGTTTCCGTGTTACATAGCTTACTTAGTACTTGTGTACGTACTACATAGTAAAGTAGTAAGAGTCTTACTTTCTAAGACCTTTACTTTCATACTCAAACGTACTCTGGACTGGAATGTGGGTACCAGCATCCATGGGAGCTTGGAAGAGGGCGTCAACCATACCCTTACCGTGACGAATGTCGAGTTGGTCATCGGAGATGTCTTCAGCCAAACCAGCCCATTTGTCCTTCTTGGTCTGCTTTTGCTCGTTGTAGTCCGCGGCCTTAATGGTCATTGAAGAAGCCTTGGAGGAGCTGCTTGGGAATCTTGCACTTGTATGCTTCTTCAAGCTGCTCCCCAAGAAAGCTGAGGTTGGCACTGATGCCCCAGCATTTGAGCCACTCAACTGTATATATTACACACATACATATTTATGTTGTTAGTATGTTACTCCCTATTGTTACGGAGATTGCTACATCTACCCACTGGGTAGACTACCCATTAGAAATAGAGAATTAAGATATAATTAATTCTGCTGAGTTGAACTCCACTAATTATTAATGTCTATCTCTAGTGGGTAGATTACCCGGTGGGTAGACAAAGTTTTTCCCCTATTGTTACAACTTACAAGTACCCGATTTAAATTGGTTATATTACAGAAGAAATTGTCTTTGTTTTTCTATGTACCATCAAACACATACTTTAATTATAGGGTTTTTCTATGGGGTACCCCTGTGTTTTTAAAATTCTACGTTGTATCCCTTATGTTTTTTTTGTTTCACTTACTACCTTTTAACTTTTTAAATTTGTAGTATAGTAAGCTCGATAAGTCAACGTTAAGTTGACCGTTAATTAGTATATTTATATCAACATGTGGAGGCAATTTCCCACCAAAATACGACCTATAGGCTATAAGTTCATTGCTACTCCTTTAAATTTAAAATATTTAAGATTTTCTAAAAAGATGAAAGGATCTAGAGTAGAATTTTGGAGTTAGGAGAGAGAAATTCATGGGGTTTCAAATAACGACAGAGGTGGACCATTACATCTTCACATTAACGTCCGTTATAAATAAGAAATAATAGGGGCACCATGGAAAAACCTAAAAAGTTAAAGGGTACTTTGTAGAAAAAAAGGGGTATAACGTATAATTTTAAAAAATATAGGGGTATTTATAGAAAAACCTTTAATTATATATGAACTTTTATTAAAAGTCCCGCTTTATTTCTTTTAGTTGCAATACTTTAACTTTTTAAGCATGTGAACATTATTCATAGTTGAATCATTTTGTACATTCCTTGAGTTCCAGTTAATTTTTGTTTAATGAACTTTTTTTTTGGTCTATGTATGTCAGTCTTTTTGCTATGCGGGTTATAAAATACTTCTATAAATTATAAAGTGGAAAAGAAAACAGGGAACTATACAGAAAAATGCTAAGGTAGAAGCTTGAGAAGAGCCTAATTTTCCTCTTCTTATTATTTACCATAGAATGCATACACAACTTTAATTATGAAAAAGAACCTATGTACTAAGTAAATTTGATCATGTCATGTATACAAAATCCTTATTATCTACCATAGAATGCAGACTACACAACCTTAATTACGAAAAAGAACCTATGTACTATGAGAATTTGATCATGTCATATATACAAAATCCATATTATCTACCACAGAATGCAGAGTACACAACTTTAATTATGTAAAAGAGCCTATGTACTAAGTGAATTTGATCATATCATGTATAACAAACATAAAAACCTCGAAACATAATACGCAAAAAATCGTAAACAAAAGATTATCCCGAACCTACACCAGGTATCTATAGAGATCTTTAAATAGCACAGAAGACTTAGAAAAAAAATGAATTGAATTGAGAAGCAAGACATACAGGTGCTCTGGTGGCAGCTCCAACGGTTGAGACAGCAGTAGCCATTTCAATCCAACGGCTGAGATTCGATGGGAAGGATGGCTTGAAGAATTAAGAGAGCAAAGAAGAGAGAACTAAGTGCTTAATTTATTTTTTTGAGTTTTGAGCTCTTGATAATTCTTGAGGATGTATGAGAGTGTGGGAATGTAGGACTTATAGCAAGTAATCCTGTTGTGTGCACCATAAATTTTTTTGAGGATTGGCTTTCTAATCTATAACTGCCACAGAATCAAGATTACTCTAGTGCCACGTGGCGAAAGCAGGTTTGTTCACCACTAGAAGCCTAAAAATTGGTCCCTTTGAGGCTGGAATTTCATCTTCTTTTCTCTCCACTTAAATTTTTGTTACTACTGGTAGCTTCTTTTTTGGGTTGGATTAGAGAGGTAGTGTGTGTGTGTGGGGGGGGGGGGGATGGATAATGGATTGGGTTGCAAATATAGGAGCACACACTAAGTAATGCGGGTGGGTTAGATTACGAGTCGGGTCACAGATCAGGTTTCATTATAAATTAGGTTGGTTTGGGTGGTTTTGAAAAGTAGAAGAAATTAGCTTAATCGAACTAGTTTAGGGTGGAATGTATTTGGTGGATTAGAAATTCGATCCGGAGTCGGACCCATCTATTAGGATTAGGTTGTTTCAAGTTCTAATCAAGTTAAGATTCAAAATGACTCAATTCCAAGACTACTTTGGGTGTGCTTAGGTGAACCCCAATCACGAATGGCGAGTTTAGATTCGTTAGCTTTTCTTCTTTGGTTTATCTACCATAGACTTTTATAAACGTTTTATCAAATATAAAAGCTTCGCTTTATTTCATTTTTAGCTTTTTTTTCTCGACGTTTTTGTATGTTAGTTATGGAAAGAAAAATTTTCACCATAAGTAAGGCGGGTGGATTAGAATGCGAGTCGGGTCACGGACCAAGGTCCGTAGGTAATCAAGTTGGTTTGGGTGCCGATGGTTTAAAAAATTAGTAGAATTTAAATTAATCGAATTACATTAGGGTGGAATGTATGGTGGATTAAAAATTCTCCCAATCCGTCTATTAGGATTAGGTTGTTTCAAGTTCTACTCAAGTTAAGATTGGAAATTATTCAAGTCCAAGGCTACTTTGGGTGGGCTTAGGTGAACTTCACTTAGTGGCCGTCTCTATATTGTCTAGTTTTTTCTTCTTTAGTTTGTTTACCACATATTTTGCTTAATGTATTATCAATATGAAAGCTTTAGTTTTGTTTCATTTTCGCTTATTTTTGTGTATGTTAGTTTATGGAAAGAAAATTTTCACCATAAATTCTATCTATTCAATCTTCAATCTATGTCACTCTTTCTCACCCCTTAATCCTTATCTCCTTTTCAACATAATGCAAATGAGCTTTGTCATATTATGTAACCCTTTTGTCTTTGAGGCATATATGCATATTCTCTCAAGTTCTTTTCAAATTTAGATGGTTTATCCCAATTAATTGATAAAGTGTCTATATTAATGAAGTATAGAAGTGTTGAAAAGTAATACTTGTTTTATAAGCAAAAAGTTAATTCGTGAAATTATTTTATTGTGTTCTTATATGAAAATTATTTCAATGTTAATTACTTGCAAGTATTATAATAATTTAAGCTAGTTTAAAACCTCCTTAGCTTTCATTTTTGTACAAGTACAAGCATATAAAAGCACATAATTATATCTTTACTTGTCAAGTAGTGATTGGTTAATTGCATTAATGGCTTGGTGATACCGATGTAGTACACCCTATGTATGTGTTTAGTTTGTTTGTTTTGACTGCGTTTTTCAATACAATCTTTTGACCCTAAATATCTTTCATTACATATTAGTGAAAATTATAACGATTGAATATTAATAAAGTATCCATCAAAACGAATCATCACATGACAAAATTTTTTCTTACGTTGAAAAGATTTTAGAAAATCCTCTCTAATGGCGAATATTGTCAAGTTTCAAAGTGAAGCAAACTAAAAAAATACAAAGCAAGTAACTAATATAGGTACTTGAATGTCAGAGGTTCGAGGATAGTTTTGCTGTTTTTTTCCTTTATACTAGAACACAACCAACCTTGTAGTTTTCTTTCTGTGTCTCTCTTTTTCACCCTCTTAATCCTTATCTCTTGTTCAAGATAATGCAACTGAGGCTTGTCACATTATGTAAGCCTTTTGTCATTGAGTCCTATATGTCCTCTCAAGTTCTTTTCAAGTTCTGATCCTCTAATCCAATCGGTTGATCAACTTTCTAAAATCAATATTTCCTCTATCCCATATTAATAAACTAAAGTTGATTGAATATATTTCATTGTTTAAACTATCAATGCTCCGATCCCTAATTCTAATATACCCATCTTATGATCAATGCATTATTTTTTTAATTTTTTTTGTTAAATATAATACAATAAAGATGATATACACATTCTATTATATATATATATATATATATATATATATATATATATATATATATATATATATATATAAATTTTTTTAATAAAGTTCCACATTCAACTTACAAAATGAGAAAGGAGGCCTTTTATATTGGGCAAGTTTATGATAAAAATATGTGATATAGTAGTATTAGTTAGAAATGATGAGTGTAGTAGAAACTATGAAAATTTAAATTTTTTCAAATGTATATACACCTACAATTCTACTTTATATTTAACCTTCAATAGAACTACGGAAAAGGAAGAGACGGAAAGGGGGTATCTTTGGGAAGTTTAGGAAAGGGTATTGTTAAATGAACGTCCGTATTTGTTAAAATCAACCCCCCCCTTTTTTTTGTATTTCATATTTTTCTATTGCATTTTTTGAAATAAAAAGTAAAAAAAAATTAGTACTTGGGTTCGAAAATTTCGATTCCACCATGATTGAAACTTTTGAAATTTGTAATTCCAATATCGTTATAGGATAAATTGTTTTGAAAGAGTAGTTACTTACTTAGTTAGTTGATTACTATGCCCTTTTTTTCTTTTTTTGTTGAGAAAAAGAGGTTCCTTAATCCTTAGTTCCTCCTTTGCCAAGCAAATTACAACTTTGAACCATAATTATGTTACCACTAATTATCTGGGCCAAGCTTGGAAACTTCTTGACCATTTAGTATGCCCGAGTTACTTCGATCGGCCCATATCTCTATTATATAAGTGAAGGGGGAGGAATAAGATGGTGTCCCCTTACAAAATGTCGGATATACCCTTAATGAGTTTAAATTGTCATATATATAAAATAACTATTTTTTCCCTACTTGCCGTATATATTGAACAAGTTAACAATGGAATTGAATTTGGAATTTCAATTAAATATTACATTAAGGAGAATGATTTCCTCTTCTTACATATGTGTGAAAAACTCTAGTAAAAAATTAAATTGACAATATAACTTGATTGACGTAATCGGAAGAAAAAACAACAAAGATAAATTTCATATTAATAATTACGGTTTTTCACCAAATGCCCCGAGTTTTCGGTTTATTCACGAGGTACCCTCGCACTTTTCAAAATACACGGGTACCCCTCGGTTTCAACATAATACACCCAAATGCCCCTAGTGACTAACGGCGGTTAACGCCGTTAGTCTTAACCCTAATTTCTAACCCTAAACCATAACCCTAACCCTAACCCTAAACCCTAACCCTAACCTAACCCTCCCCCCCACCCTCCCACCACCCCTTCCCCCACCGTCTCAACACCCCCTCCCCCACCCCAGCCCCCCCTCCCACCACCGCCCGGCCCCCACCTTCCCAACAGCCCTCCCCCGGCCCCGTCGATTTTCGCACCCTCCCCCCCACTCCGGTCGATTTCCGAGCCCTCCCCCCATCCCCGCCGCTTCCCGCGGCCCACGCCAGTGGCACCGATTTCCGCAGCCCACACCCCCTCCCCTTCCCCGTCGCTGCTCCCCACAATAATGGACACCCCTACCCCTCCCCTCATTGATTTTCGCTCCCCCACCCCCGGGCGTTGCTTTTTTCTCTCCCTCCTCTACTCACGCTGCGGAAATCGGTTTGTGGGCTGCGAAAATTGGCGGGGGTGGGGGGTTTGTCGCGAAAATTCAACGGGGGGGGGGAATTCGGGTTGGGCTGCGTGGGGGTGGGGAGAGGCAATGAGGGGAGCAAGGGGTGGGGGAGGGCGGGGATGCGTGGGGTTTGGGAAGGGGGGTTTGGCCGGGCGGTGGTGGGTGGGGGGGGGGCATTGGGACAGGTGGGGAAGGGGGTGGTGGGAGGAGGCTGCGGGAGGGAGGGGGGGGAGGGGAGGCTGCGGAGGTGGGGGGCATGGGAGGGTGGGGGGGGGGGGAGCTGGCGGGGTAGGGGTGGTGGGAGGGTGGGGGAGGGGGTGGTGGGAGGGTTAAGGGTTTAGGTTTAGGGGTTAGGGTTAGTGTTTAGGGTTAGGGTTAGGGTTAATTAGGGTTTAAAACAGAAAATTAAGGTTAATGACTAACAGCGGTTAACGCCGTTAGTCACTAGGGGCATTTGGGTGTATTATGTTAAAACTGAGGGGTACCCCGTGTATTTTGAAAAGTTCGAGGGTACCTCGTGAATAAACCGAAAACTCGGGGGCATTTGGTGAAAAAACCGTAATAATTATACTGATAATATTTTAAAACCTAAATGTTGATTATTATTTGGTAATCTCTATTATATAAATCAAACTCTTCCACTTTATTAATATTCAACGATTGAACCAGTGAACCTGATATACAAATTCTTCCACTTTATTTGAGCACAAGCTTTCTTCTGTTTTATATTTCCTTCTCTCAATACTATATTTGAATAATGATGAACAAATAACTAAGAAAACCAATGAAACATTTATTTAAGAAAAAACATATTAGAATATTAAAAATAATTATAAATGTCTGTTCGAATAAAAAAATTTGTAATGCTGATGAATAACTAACTGAGAAAAAAAACGTTAATATGACGCACGCATAGCGTGCAAAAAAATGCTAGTATCTTCCTAAGGTACGGATCAGGGCTCGTGTTTTTGAATATGATCACCTTTAAGGCCCATATACAACTTTTAGGTTATCTAGAAAGAGTATTTTTATACTGAGCTACAAAGCACATGCAATACATGTAAAGTGTAAATAAAGTAAACCTTTTATTTTAAGCAATTAAGTTATGGTACGTATGTTTCACCCAAAAAAAAAAAAAAATTGTAAACAAGAGCAATAATGTAAATGAGATCTAGAAATTCCAATTTATTACTGACCCCAAAATTTATGGAAAAGTACAAGTAAATAATGCGATTTTTTTCCCAAAATAATATTAACATATAAATTATTTCCCACTTTACACTAGAATTAAAATTAATTCCCTTGATACCGTCCACGTCAACACGGCAAGCGAGAACATAATTTCTTCTATTTTTTTTCGAGACAAAACCGCTACTCAAAGAAGCGGTTTTACTTGATTGTAAACCGCTACTTTGATTAGCGGTTTTGTCTGTGAGTATAAAAAAAAAATTCACACATTTCCAATAATTCAACCCCAAAAATCACAAAACATACCGGCAACAATTCAACTCCAAAAAGCCAAAATTGACAAAATTTACCAACAAAAAATATAGTACTAATTCAAGTCCCAAATTCACAAACTTTCAACTGAATATGCAATAGAATACCTATATTATCAATTGTTCAATTATTTCTGACAATTAAACTTCATTTAGGCATGATAATTTTTTTCGGCCACGAAGAGCTGCGGATGGTGGTGGACTTGCAACAGATGGTGTGTAGTGGTGACTTAGCTTTGACGGCGCCGACGGTGGTTGTGAACGTGTGTGGTGGTGGACTCGGTGGTGAAGAGGAGTGGGGATTCGCATGAGAGTTGATACAAAGGAGAGAAAGAGGAGTGATGCGTGAGCTCGAGAGAAAGAGAGGAGTGAGAAAGAAAGACAAGAAGTGATATAACGGCATATCAATGAACCGCTATCTCAAATAGCGGTTTTGTTGTATATCGCTATTAAAGTAGCGCTTTACCTTACAAACCACTAATTTAAGTAGCGATTTTGCCTAAACAAATTAAAAAAATAATTGTTGTGTCTTAATCCTACTTGGACGGTATTAAGGGATATATTTTTGATTCCAGTGTAAAGTGGGAAATAATTTGTATGTTAGCATTTGACGAAGGATATTTTGGTCGTTGGACAAAACACCTAAGGTCAAACTACCTAACTAGTCCACTAACCTAGGTAAAGTGGCAAGCAAGGGTCATTCTTCCACAAGGACTAAGGAACATCAATATATGTTAACCAAACAATAAGCTAGCCGAAATCAAGTCGGAAATTGTCAATAACCAACTAAGAACTACGAAAATAACTAAATATCAAAGATAACTAAAATTAGGAGATGGGATTAAACACCAACAAATCATGAAATAGGCATAAGAATATCAAACATAGATATAATGCATGAACACTACTTGAATTAGCTATTGACCCAACATAAAACTTTCATCCTACTCTCATAGGCGAAGAATTTCTCAAAGACATCAAATAAGGACTCTCATCCATTACTAACATATCCCGATGTTCAAATAAGCCCAAGTCAATAATAGAAATCAATAGGTCACACTCTCATGCCAACCTAAATCAATCTACTCCAATCCAATACAACATTCAAGTGATCAAAGAGAATGCAATATAGATTAGAAAAGCTAGACAAACAATAATTTAATCACGCAAATATCCAAATCCAATCTCAAATGCCCAATTCAATCATGGTTGGGTTTTCACCCAAACCCTAACCAACAAACTACTCCATGAATACAAAAATGAGGACTTTAGAGAAATTAAGCACTAATAACATGATAATAATCATTAATCTAACAATAAACATAAACCACATATAATTAAACTAAGCATGAACAATTAATTTAATAAAAACAATTAAAATAAGAAACAAAAGAGGAAAGAGAGTAAGAAATTCTCATTGATAGATGAAAAGAAAACTTCAAATCTTCTTGTCACTAGATGATTATCCAAAATCTTCCCTTTTTCATTGATTTTCTCACTTTCTCTCTTTAGGTTTTGAGACTTTCTCTCACTTAAAATCCTAAACTAAGACTAATGGAGCCTAACCTCCCCTCAACTAGGATCTGCCCTCATAAATTAGGGATGAGTCCTATTTATATGTACAACTCTTACATCATTAACGAGTCGCGAAAATAACAGAGTTGTCCGGAAAATTTGAAAGGAGCGGGTATTGGCAGAAAGTTGGAGCGACTAGGGAGCGACCAGGGAGCGGGAGCTCCAAATAACAAGGAGCGGGCGCTCCTTTGAAAAAGGGAGCGGACGCTCCTAGGAAAACTGGGCAAATAGTTCAACTTCAAATGGCCATAACTTTCTCGTATTCATCCAAATCAAGCATGTGACCTATCGTTGGAAAGATAACGAGCCAATTTTTAATCTCCAATTTGAATCAATGCAAGATGATTTGTGGTCTGTAAGATATGGTCGTTCGAAGTGGACCATGTTGTGAACTTTGCTTCTTCAACTCCCATTTGCCTTTGTCCGTTCATTATTCATGTTTTACTCCTCATTTGTGCATTCCTTTGGCTTTTATAGGTGAAATCAAAAGTATATTTTAGTAGGACCTACAAAGAACCAAGAAAACAAATGTAAAAAGTAACTCGAAAAGTAAAACAAAGACACAAATCTAAAAAGAACTAGTAAAACAAAAAGGTGCAATTTAAGCAAAACAAACATATAAAAGGGGTAAAATAGAAAAGAAAGGTTAGATATAGGGATAAATAAGGGGTTTAGAGTGATATAAATATCACTCATCAGCATTATTTGGGGAAAAAATTCTAAATAATGCATCTATGTTGAGCTGGAAGGCATTGGAATAAGTACTATGCATTTTGGCATGTAGTATGGAGGAGAGCCTCAACCATGGGTGGGGCTTGCAATCCCTGACACGACACGAACCCGACCTGAAGTTACTGAGAGAAACATGAACCTGACCTGAAGTTACTGAGAGAAACATGAACCCGATGGCCGACACAAACACGAATGACACGAAGTCAACCCGATTAGTTACATTTATCATATTATGCAACTATTCCACTTTTTATATTATTTTTGATACATTTGGGGCCAACCCGAAATCGATACGAAACTAAACACGAACACGACCCACTGACACGAATTGCCAGCCCTAACCATGGGTATTGTGAATTCGAGATGCAACGTCTTTATTTGGGCTTCTGAAAATATGAAAACTTGTACCTTATCAAAATGTGAAAGCATTACGGAGTGGAAGTATCATGCATTAACATTTTATTTGGAAAACAAGTATGGAGGAAAAGTTAGCGAAGAGGAGATATATACTTCTATTGTTTTAAAATACTTGTAAACCACGATAAATAAAGACACCAACGATCAAGTAATAGATACAAAAGATAATTATGAACATTAATGCAAGGAGTGTATATGTTTGATCTAATATAGATTCATCGACAACAATAAGTTGGATCAGATAGATTTGAAGCACGAGCATGAGCGAGGCAAGCACAACTCGCATGCATGATATGCACTTAGCACACACATTCATTATTGTTCTTGTAAAAATGGGAAAGATAGAACAAATTTTTTTGAATTCAATATATATTACTATACGAACAGAAAGAAAAGTCATTACTAGCATGTATATCTATACAAATATCATAAAAGACGTTCCTATCTAAGGAATGGTGCCATATGGCACTATCCAACTTATGTGCCACATGTGTATGATCTCATTAAAAATATTAATAATGTGTAGCTACTAAGAATTGAACCCATGACTTTTGAAATGAAATGTGAGAGTTTAACCACCAAACTACTACAATTTCAATGTTTAATGTTTCAAAGTAAAACATAATAAAGTTTTACAATTACATATAACTATAAAGACATAGACAAGATTTTTGATCTCGAACACTTTTATTAACGTAATAACATTCTCTTACCCTAATTCAATTGAAGTTGTTTATTATATCCCCAATTCCGTAGAAGCTTTTTTTAAAAAAAACATTATCATGCCATAACGTCCATTTTCCAATTTTGCACTAGATTGAAAATTGCAAAAAACTAATAAAATCAATTACGAAATTTATGAATAATAATATATTTGATAATTGTAACTGATGCGGGGCATCGCCCGTGCCAAAATACTAGTTAATATGTTAAATGGCATTGCTAAACAAGGAATAGTGCCACTTGACACTCTCCGTTAGTGTGTTTAACTCCATGTAACTAATCCACATACAATAAAAAGAAAAAAAAGTAAATGCACTGTATAATATTTGATCTCGTGACTTCAAGCTAAGCTTGTATAATAAAATCTTAACCACTAAATAAACCAAGTGGTATTTGGTGCTATCATTTTAAAGTGAAATATCAATATATGAAAAATATAATTACATGGGGTATAACCCGGGTCTAAATACTAGTTAGTGTTTGTATAGGGTGTTTTATTACCACGGTAGACAAGATAGAAAGTTCAGAGGAAAGCTTCTGTACAGCTATAATCAGTAAATAAGACAGTTATTTATTATTTAAGTGCTAGCTAGATGGATATACTTGGAGAGCATTACCCTACTTTTTGCAACTTAATTAGACGCCAAAAACAATGTTCATACTTCATATGCAGATGCCGAAATTACCAGTTACAAAACAAACACGACTACTACTAGCTAGCTAGCCAAGCATGTCTCTAATGAAAACGATCTTCGCTACTAGCATAACTTCCAGCAATTGAGGTTCATTGCTTAACTAGCAGTCTAGCACCACTTCAGGAATAAACTGATAAGATTTGACAGCTATATATACTTATATTCTTTTTGTACTGTTAAGAAGAGTGTCCTAGTTTATCTTTTACTAACCCTTTTGTATACTTCATAATGTTCAAATTCAGGTAAGAGTAACGATTTCATGTGTAAGGGCCTGTTCTCTTCGGCATAAAACAACTGAACTGAACTGAATTATAACTAATTAATAGTAATGATTATCATTTAGGAAATGAACTGAACTGAAAATAAGTTGGGGAGAACAGACCCTAAGTTTATATTAAATATTATCTTATGAATATCTTCAATAAGTGTTTAATAATTATAGTTTTAAGAATAAGATATCTTTTATTTTACCTTCATATTCCTAACATATTGCCATTTATTATTAATATTTAAGAGATAAAAGTCATATCTTATAGAGTGAAGAAAATACTTCAAAAGTTTAATTGCAACTTTTCTCATTTTAGGAAGTTTCACATATATTACTTGCAACATTGACATTTTTGACTATATATATATATATATATATATATATATATATATATATATATATATATATATATATATATATATATATATATATATATATATATATATATATATATATATATATATATATATATATATATATATATATTATCTCTTTATCTCTCTTAGCACATGAGGTCCTTTTTTTCTCTCTCTACCTCTATCCTCTCCATGTTTCAATGTTGCAAGTTAAAACGGAGGAAACATCATAACTCACGGTTATATGTAATATTATATACTTTCTTCGTTATAAAGTAAATGAAACACTTGTCATTTTAAGCCGTTTCAAACTAAAAAAAAACATTACTTTATCTAGCATTTACTTTTCTCTATTCCTCTCCCATATTCTTAATCCTCTTGCCTCCTCCATACGTTTCATTTATTTTAAAACGATGGAGCAAATATAAAAAAAAAGATTTTTATGACCGTGTACATACACGCACTCAACATGTGTAGCATGTTAGCATATTCATTTTTTTTTGGTGTGAAATGAGAAACTAAACGCAGTGATGTAGACGGAATTCGATCCCAAATCTTAGGTATTACTGCCACTTCCACAACACTTTACCCGATAAGTTAGATGGCATCTACATGTTAGCACGATCATTATACTAGCGCACAACATGCCTAAATTGCATGTCATGCATGCATGCACCATTAAATATAGGTATTTCTGGATGTAGAGTGCAAGAAATCATTAGATTAAAGTAACAATTAGTAACACACAAAAGAAGAACCCCGCCACCAATTTATGGCGTCTCTACCTACAAGATTCCAAGCATTCATAATTGATGAGGCGTACTTTGAACCGAGAACAATAAAAACCGATCGAAATTAAGCTTTTAACAACTTTGAAAGGACAGAAAGTGAAAACCTTTTATGGGAGTAAATTAGGCAGATGTCTCCTTTTGCTGTCTTTATTTCTTATTCCAGGGTATGTAACTTATAAAAATTACTCTCAACTCAAGCGCATGACAAAGTCTTGGCAACATTATATACTTCATCCATTCAGTATAAAACGTTTGCTTTTTCACGCAACCCAATACACTTTTTTAATAATTAATATCTTTAGTTGTGTACACGTAAAAAATATAAAAAAGTTATAATTTGATAGTATGTTTCGAGACGAATCTAACAAGATCTCATTTGGTTATGTTTTTCTTTATATAATGGCGATAAGTTGGAGTCAAAATTGATCAATGAATAGTGTCATTTCACCCAATCAATATATATATATATATATATAAAGGAGGAATTTTTCGGGAGCATAGGGACCTCCTCAAGATTTCGAGCTCATATAGCGCGCCACGTAGGATTGCCACGTCATCAAATTTATATTTTTATTTTTTAACAAAAATAGAGTTCTAGATGATTCAAATACATATAAGGAGATTTGAATAAGCGAAAATTAGAGTTTGGATTTGAATCAACAATCTAAATTATTATATAATAAAAATTGTGTATAACTTTTGCTACGTAATTCGGAATATTATAATTTTTGTACCATTGGAGAGTGCTCGAAATATGCATCGAAATAAGATCCATTTATAATATAGTTGTACAACTTATGAAATATAGAGCGCCGTGTAGGATTGTCATGTCATTAATTTTTATTTTTATATTTTTTCTAAAAATAGAGTTCTACATAGATTTAAATACATATAAGGAGTCTTGGATAAGCAGAAATTAGAGTTTCGTTTTGAATGAACAACCTAAATTATTGTATTATGTAAATTGTGTATAATTTTTGCTTCATAATTCAGAATATTATAATTTCTGTACCATTAGATAGTGCTCGAAATATGCGTTGAAATAAGAATCATTTACAATATAGTTCTACAATTTATGAAATAGAGAGCGCCACTTAAGATTGTCATGTCATTAGTTTTTATTTTAAATATGTGAAAAAATAGAATTCTATATATATTTAAATACATAAAATAGTATTGAATAGGGGGAAATTAGAGTTGCGTTTTGAATAAACAACCTAAATTATTATATTATGTAAATTGAACTTAACTTTTGCTACCTAATGCAAAACATTATAATTTTTTTACCATTGGAGATTGCTTGAAATATGCTTCAAAATATGATCTATTTACAATATAGAGTTACAACTCATGAAAATATATTAAATTAGATGCATTGTAGGACATTATTTAGTCTTTTTTTTAGATAAATATAATAATGGCTATAAGTATTAAGTATAGTTTATTATATGTGATTATAACATTGTATTATAACATGATTAAACATATTATCTTTCAAAACCTCAACCTTACTCAATTAAACTAAAACAATTTAGTATTGCAACAAAATTTATTAACTAAAATCTATAGCGATAAATTTACATATTAGAGTTTTGGATTATGTAAAATTTGAGTTTGATTTAAATAAAACATACTTAGAATATTATAAAGAGCTCCACCTAAGCATGCCATGTCATTCTTATCAATTTTTAAGAAAGTATTATTTCTGTCCTGCATCAATTAAATTAGTACCCTCTACTTTCTTAAAGTATCATTCGGGTATTATTCATTTTTAAACTGTATTAGCTATTGTTAGTCATACCTGTTATTGGGATACCATTTAATTGGTTTGGACATGGTTTTTAAGGAAATAAAAAATGGGTAGTCTAGCATAGAGGTACCTCTTTAGTTAACTAGAGTAGGGGACAAATAAATCCTTATTAAAGTAAACGCAACTTTATAAGGCAATTCGGGTAATTAATGATGGTTTTATTAACATAGAGTAAATAAGGTAATATTGTCAACTGTAGTTTCTTTTTTCACCAAAAGTTGAATGGTTCCAAAAGATGAAACTACATAAAGTGGTAATTGTTGTAATAGAAAAAAGAACGGAGGAAGTATGTAAATACAATGATCTTGAAAAATCTCATTTTACAACAACACACAAAATCAACAATAATTTTAACAAAAAATTTGCAATAAAATAAAATAAACAACAAGATTTCGAGCTCATAGAGCGCGCCACGTAGGATTGCGACGTCGTAAATTTATATTTTTATTTTTTACAAAAATAGAGTTCTAGATGATTTAAATACATATAAGGAGATATGGATAAGCGAAAATTAGAGTTTGGATTTGAATCAACAACCTAAATTATTATATCATGAAAATTGTGTATAACTTTTGCTACGTAATTCGGAATATTATAATTTTTGTACCATTGGAGAGTGCTCGAAATATGATTCGAAATAAGATCCATTTATAATATAGTTGTACAACTTATGAAATATAGAGCGCCGTGTATGATTGTCATGTCATCAATTTTTATTTTTATATTTTTTTTTCTAAAAATAGAGTTCTACATAGATTTAAATACATATAAGGAGTCTTGGATAAGCAGAAATTAGAGTTTCGTTTTGAATGAACAACCTAAATTATTGTATTATGTAAATTGTGTATAACCTTTGCTACCTAATTCAGAATATTATAATTTTTATACCATTAGATAGTGCTTGAAATATGCTTTGAAATAAGATACATTTACAATATAGTTCTACAATTTATGAAATAGAGAGTGCCACTTAAGATTGTCATGTCATTAGTTTTTATTTTAAATATTTGAAAAAAATAGAATTCTACATATATTTAAATGCATAAAAGAGTTTTGGATAGGGAAAAATTAGAGTTGCGTTTTGAATAAACAACCTAAATTATTATATTATGTAAATTAAATTTAACTTTTGCTACCTAATTCAAAACATTTTAATTTTTTTACCATTGGAGAGTGCTTGAAATATGCTTCAAAATATGATCTATTTACAATATAGTGTTACAACTCATGAAAATATATTAAATTAGATGCATTGTAGGATATTATTTAGTCTTTTTTTTAGATAAATATAATAATGGCTATAAGTATTAAGTATAGTGTATTATATGTGATTATAACATTTGATAATAGGTCCAATTTACATGATTAAACATATTATCTTTCAAAACCTCAACTTTACTCAACTAAACTAAAACAATATAGTATTGCAACAAATTTTTTAACTAAAATCTATTGCGATAAAGTTACATATTAGAGTTTTGGATTATGTAAAAATTAGAGTTTGATTTAAATAAAACATCCTTAGAATATTATAAAGAGCTCCACCTAAACATGCCATGTCATTCTTATCAATTTTTAAGAAAGTATTCTTTATGTCCTGCACCAATTAAATTATTACCCTTTACTTTCTTAAAGTATCATTCGGGTATTATTCATGTTAAAACTGTATTAGCTATTGTTAGTCATACCTGTTATTGGGATACCTTTTAATTGGTTTGGACATGGTTTTTAAGGAAATAAAAAATGGGTAGTCTAGCATAGAGGTACCTCTTTAGTTAACTAGAGTATGGGACAAATAAATCCTTATTAAAGTAAACGCAACTTTATAAGGCAATTCGGGTAATTAATGATGATTTTATTAACATAAAGTAAAGGTAATATTGGCAACTGTAGTTTCTTTTTTTACCAAAAGTGGAATGGTTCCAAAAGATGAAACTACCTAAAGTGGTAATTGTTATAATAGAAAAAGAACGGAGGAAGTATGTAAATACAATGATCTTGAAAAATCTCATTTTACAACAACACAAAATCAACAATAATTTTAACAAAAATTTGCAATAAAATAAAACAAACAACCCGTGCAACGCACGGGCTTCAAACCTAGTGTTTCATTTAAAACAGAACGGAGGAAGTAAATTATTTCCCATTTTTCAAACGTTCAAGTATGTATTTGTGATCATTTGATTAGCGAAAACAGTCAAACAGTATTTGTTTGTACTTAATTACAAATGTATAAATATTAAAAGTTATATTAATTTGGAGTATTATTGTAGAATATTATTTGAAAATGTGATCTAAATATAATTTAATATAATTTCTTTGTGTAGCACTTCTTGAGCCTTTACTCTTTTAACATGTAGAGCAAATAGTGTAGAGCACTCAAAATTGATGCCAAATACCGTGAAGATTTAATGCTTATTCCCTTTTGTTGTCTAGAAATGATAGTGACATTCTTGGTATAAAATAATATTGGTGAGCTTAATTATTGAGAATAATGAACACAAATATAGACAAATTACATGATGAGTCATGAATCTATATAAGTATATAACTAATCTCTAAACCTAGTAAATGTGCATATTAGACTAAATTTTCCGGTTTGCTAGCTAAAAATAGTGTTTAAAATGTAAAATATAGCCGCCATGCACTGAGTTTATCTTTGATGAAGACAGTATAACATGACAGCATCTTTATGTTAAAACTTAAGCCAATCAAGCCAACGTTTTACAAAAAAGGGTTGATTTCGGGTATGATTGTTTGCAAAAGGTAGGTAAAAAGGACCTTAAATTTTGTAGAGCATGATGAATTGTATTTCGATAATTGCTGAGGATATAGGTGATCTATGACTGTGATGTTGCCAGACATTATACATGCACCATTTTCATATTCGGGTGTTTAGTTGAGAGAGTTTTGGGGTAAAAAGACATATTTGAGATGAATAGAGAGGTTTGACTAGTCCAAACCTCTAATGAGAGTGTTTGATTGAGAGAGGATTGAAAGAGAGCTTTGAGCCCAAATATCTAATTAAGAAAAAGCTACTATATATAGAGGTTTGTCAATTTAGTTGTGTAATGACTAATATATCCTAAAGTTGGTCAAATTTACAACCTTTTACTAAAAAAAACCCACCAATAAATTATTCCAATATCCTTATTGGTCATTTCACTTAATAAAGTATCAATCGGCTAATAGCTATCTACCAAGCACTTTCACATAAACAACTAATACAAACAATTAGTCAAATCAACTAACACAATCAGTGCCAAACAGGGGCAATATCATATTTAACTTTCAAAACTCTCTAATGAAACATAGAGGAAGTATTACTTAAACCACTAATATCTTTAGTATATTACTCCCTCCGTTTCATTTTAATCTACACACTTTGACATTTTACACTATTCACAAATTGCACTTTGACCATCATTTGTGATTTATACGCGGATGAAAATATAGTCACGTGGGATCTTGTTAGATTCATCATAACATGTATTTTATTAATATGTACTTTTTATAATTTTTACAAATACAAAACTAAATATATATGTCCTTAAAGTTTTGCATTGGCATGCGTGAAAAGTGTAAGTGTGTAAATTAAAATGAAACGGAGGGAGTACATATTAGTAAGAATTATCAGACTTTCATACTTAGAAATTCTACTTTAAGATTAATATAGTAAGAGCTAACTCGTAATACTTTGATACTTATATTATTTTTATAAGAATCTACGAACAAAATTTTATAAATATGTCCCAAAAACTCAAACTTATATTGGTATTTGTAATGCACGCCCAACGGCACATGTCCAAGAAGGAAAAGTCTTTGTATTATATATAGTATTTGAATGTAACTTTCTATATCCATCCTGAATATTTTGTGTAAAAGGTAATCTATATATTAAGGTCATTTTGGTAACATTTTAGACACCTCAAATGATCAAAAATTTGAGGTAAGTACTTTGATACAATAATGGAGTTTTGCAACCGTAAATTCATTAGATATCTTTGCTTTTTAACGGGATGGCCTAATAGAGTATTACAAATTCGAGGTGAGATTAAGATCGTAGTATTAATCAATAATAAACAAGGTAAGTACATAATGATGCTTGCCAAGTATATTAGGATAACCCACAAATTGTAGCTTTAAAAATGCACATCCCTAAAGAAATAGTATATAAATAACAATTTGTCTAACTAATAAAAATTCTTATATGAATATATCATACAATTGGTTTATGCCAACTGTCAAAACCACTAAGCCAATCATAATGATTACGCAACTTGATTCCATTAAAACAACACACTAAAACATATTCTAGTGGTGCTTTAGTTTCTAAACGGATTGTATACATTAACTAAGCAAACCTACCAAATTGAGTAAGTAGTGCAAGATTATATTAGGGGTTTTAACATAGAAAATTTCTTAAAATGCATGCTACTATCAAAAGAATAATACTTATGTAGCCCATAAAGGAGACCTAAAAGAGGATATCCTTTTAAAATAAAAGGATTTAGCTCCCCTAAATTAATTATCCATAAATTATCACTATAAAAAGGCAATCTTTGCTTCGCCAAATTTACAATCGAGGTGAACTAATTTTCTTAGATTTGGAGCATCAAGAAGAAATCAACCAAAAAAAGTGAGTTGGAGAGAAAATAGTCTAAGTAAAAATTGTGTAGTAGAAAATGACAGGAGTAAGTACCTCATGTGGAGCATGCAAATTCCTAAGGAGGAAATGTACAAGTGAATGTGTATTTGCACCTTATTTTAGCTATGATGAGGCAGTTGCTCATTTTGCTGCGGTTCACAAAGTGTTTGGTGCAAGTAATGTTTCAAGGTTGCTTTTTCATCTCCCTGAACAATTTAGGGGTGAAGCTGCCTTAACCATTTCTTTTGAAGCTCTTGCTCGCATGAGAGATCCTGTTTATGGTTGTGTTGGCTATATCTATGCCCTGCAACAAGAGGTTTGATTTCTGGACTAAATTTAAAACTCCTCGAGCATGTTTGGTTTACTATATTTGGGTTCCAAGAAATGGAATAATCAATTACCTGTTCTCTTTCTTTTTGTTTGGTTCAACCTCTCCTCAATCCACTATACTGTTACTCGGTGGTAATGGACTACCCTAATTTTTTTTACCTTCCCTTCGCCCTCAAGTAACAAAATCCGTTTGTTGGTTGTAATGGTTACCAATCCCTTTCTATTCTAAGGTTTGAACTAAAAACCCAATAGAGGTAGCAAGTTTTGTTACCATTCCACTCCTCTATTTGGTTCCATTCCCTTTCCATATTATAATTTGAACCAAACATACTCTTCTTTTTAATTATAAAAAAAAATACTCTTCTTTTAACCTTCCAATACTCTAGGGGAATAATGTAGGCTCAGAAAGTATGAATACATTATATTGTAAGAACTACGTAATCATTCATTTGTCATCTTGAAAAAGGTAATCAATGACGATTTCTTCAGGTTTTTTTTACCATTAATTAGGACAAAAAGGGGAGGCAGGTTAAAAAACAAAAAATCGAATTCCCTCTCTTCCCCTCTTAATTTGGGCAGGAATCGGACGGCCATCCATTAGATTACATCATGTAGAATTTATCATGATCCATTGACCCATGCCCACTCACACAGTCACACTTGCCTTTTTTGCCTCGTATGAACCATAAAAGGGAAGCTGATAATATATACTCCCCCCTTAACATAATAACTGCAATAAGTGGGTATAAGTTATGAGGTACAAAATATTCATTTGTTGCAGTTATTATATCACGGAAGAAGTATAAATTATAAAGACATAAACCATCGTATGAAAACCATACATCATTTGAAGACTTGCTCACCCTCACCACAATTAGTGTGTACGTTTGCTTTGTCTCTAAAAATATGATAGTATTATTAATACTTCTTATGTACAATGTTGTTGACAAATCACACCTACTAATTAACACTGGTACCACTAAGCTCTAGGAAAAGATAATGAAATCATATTCATACTTAGTGTGCTTCTTCTTCAAGTACTATACCATGATGTTGTTTGATAGCCTCTAATACAGTAGTATTAAGAAAGGTCCTTTTGGATAATTGCAAAAATAGAGTTATGTTCAAAATCAAACCATCTTAAATTGATCATGTATATGTATGTGAGTTAAATCTGCTAAAGTTTATAAAGTGTTGCAATATAATCTAAGGTTCGAAATCAGCCCACCTTAAAATGGTCATATATATCCATTTCTACTCGTAAATATTGTGATTTTGAACGTTCATGATATGATGTATCCTTTGACATTGGCAGGTTGCAAATTTACAAGAAGAGATAGAAGTTCTTGGCAATAATATAGCCAATAATTTGAGCATTGGGGTTGCTAGTAGTGATTGTGAAGGTTCTCAAAAAACTAATAGCAATCTTATAATCTACGATTGTTTGCCCTTAATTTCTTCACAAGAAGATGAAATGATCAATAATCTACCAGAATATCGGAATAATAGTAGTACAAATTACCAAGTGGAACCAGTAATACTACCGACACATGATCATGTAGAAAATGGATCATGCAGCAACAATCAAATGAGCTTGAGCAATCATATGATGGACTTACCATTATCTTTATGTGAATGGGAAGGACAAAATCTTTTTACTGGAAGTGGACCCCAAGAATGTCTTATGGAAGGGTTACTAAACCAAGAAACTTTTTTTGATAATTCTTCCCTTTTTGGCTGGTTACCTCAATATGCTAGTTACTAGCTAGGTTAGGCATATAACGAAAGAATATGTATGCTAGATGTACAAGTATATATGTTTGCATATATTAGAAGATTTCTTCTTCTGTTTATTTTTGCACTTTTGTAGTTGTATTTCATCAGTGCATGTCCTTGGTATCCTTGGTGCAAATTTTGTTAGATGCATTATTGTATGTATAATAATGTATGTACAAGCTACCTAGCAAGCACAAATATTGTAAGGTATAGTCTTCTATTGTAGCCAGCTTGTCTGTCCCGCAATTGTCTGGCTTCTTTGCTAATAATTATTCTCATGCTAACATAAAGTTGCATACTTATAATAGTAATTATTAGTATTGGTTACTATTGATACTAATATACTATCACACGCTTCCTCCAATATGTGAAGGTGTATGTCTCCTGTTTAACTTATTATTGTCTGAACATATAAGCTTATGTTCAATTTATAAGTTAAGATAAGTTCAATTGATCATAATTGTAATAATTCTGAGTAAGTTTAAGATAGTCAAATTCATATGAATAGAACATACTCTTGCTTGCTACATGGAAAGAGTTGTGCACGTAATTTTAGGAGATCCATGCGATGAAGAGATTAAATTATTTATAATTTGTGATATAATACTAGAGTTCTTTCATTTACAAATACTTACAACACTGTGACTTTAATTTGAAAATTTATATAAATTTATTTTATAAAAAAATAGTGAATTAGTCTCAATGTATATTTTTTTAATTATCAACTTTTCCTAAATTATTACTTAGTCCAATATTACTTTGTGTGTTTTTTTAGTTCTCACCTTCCTTAGTGGGACGACGTAATTTTACAACCAATGATAATTAAGAAGAGAAAAGAAATAAAAGTTTACTTCATCTCAATTTAAAAGTATGAGAAAGAAAGATTCGTGTTACCAAACATGAGATTATTTTTTGTTAGGCATTTAATCGGCCCTTAAGAAAGATCCTCCTCTGATCTGAGGAGGCCAAATGAAACATTGATCATCGGCACATTGGCTAACAACTTAATTAGCCTTTGGAATCCCCTAATCAGACTTCCACTGTCCTTATATTTATGGCTTTTCCATGACATTTACTATCCATGAAAAACGTCGTCAGAAATGACTCGGAAACCAGTGATATTCATTTTTGCTTGTGGCTGGTGAGATAGTTTATGACTTCATGAATTTTGCCAGCGAAAACGCAAAGCGTGGATTATGCACTAGGGTGCACAATGTTCATTGTGCATCCAAAAAGAACATACCATTTATATAAAAGAACACGAACTTTTTTCAACAACTTTTCTACTTTAAAAAAGAACACCCTACTTAAAATTAAAGAACATGTAAATCTATATTTATAAAAGAACATAGGTTATAATGAAAAGAACATATAGTTAATGAACATCTACACTTAAGGTAAAAGAACATATACCTTTTAAATTTAAATTTGAAAAATGAATCTTTAGTTGCAAAATTTTAGGAAACAAATAACAACAATTTTTTAAAATTATAGACTCTAAAAATGATAAAACGACGTAGTTTAGAAGAGGGTGCACCATGCTCTACATGCACTTGGGTGCATGTACTTATTTGCGTCGAAAACGTGGAACATTCCACAGTAAATTGACTAAAGAAACGTGGTGGAATCACAATTCTGATCAAGTTATAAAGATTGCAACATGTACCAAGTAAGTGTTGGCCCAGTGGTGATGGGGACTGGCTTTGGTAGGACGGACCAGTGTTCGAATCCCCGCAACACCCTTGGGAGAGGAATGGAACCTAACCACCCCGAACTTGGCCTCGATCCGGATGTAGCCCGAAGGGTGAACCGGGTGCAAACATCAAAAAAATAAATAAAGATTAGGTTCTTGTTTGATTCGTCTCATTGTGTACATTAGGAAAACCAAACTTTTATACTTTTACTATTATGTAATTGAAGATATTATTAACGATACAAAACGTGCATTGGCAAACGTACTGCATTGGAGAAATGAGAAATCTATTGGGGGGATGGAGGGAGTAGTTCGGATCTAAAATATCACCTTCGGTGCAAGTTTGAAATGCTTGACCTAATTTCCAGAATCTATAATGCAAAATGGCCCTTTTTGTGTGTTTTTTCTTCCCCAAGGTGCATATTGGCAATTAGTATCCTTAAACTTGTGTGAGTATTAATATATCGTATTTTTTAAATGCATGTTATATATGTCATATCACTTTCAATCAACGAAACTTTCTTTTCCCTCCAAAAATGTTTTCAAGCGATAATAGATTGATTGGCGACAATTGTCTAATCTGAAGTTCGCAAATTGTGTATGTCCCCCTCTTCTCCCCTTAAATTTCCCTCTTCATCAGTTAAGAGATGCCATGGATAATTCCATCCATAGTAAGCTCCTTTTCCTCTCTTGTTTTCATTTTCTAGTTTGTTCTCTTGTTTTGTTGAATAAGTTTCTCTCATTATGAGAGTTTCTCGTGCCCTGTTATGGAAAGTTTTAGTCTTCTATGTTGTCTAGATCTCCTTCTGCCCTATAAGAGTTGTGAGTCTAGTTTCCTTGTTTGTAGGTATGAGAATTGTTTTGATTCGTTGAAGTTCAAGACTATCAACAAGATGGTATTGGAAGCTCAGATGTGGTCACATGGTTAGATCAATAATGTTCTTCTCCAAACTATATCATAATGATAGACGACTCCATTAATAGCTGCTTGATTTAGTAATACAAGGGACTTGCGCCACATTATTCGATCTGGTTAGTTATTGTAGTTTCACCGAAGATGAAGTTGATTTGATCTTGTTTATTTGTATTTTGTTTTTCTTTAATATGTATTGTGGATGTCATTTGACCTTCAACTAATGAAAATTTTCTTTACAAAAAATGTCCCCAAATTGTATATTGATAGTATTGCTCTTTTATACAGTACTACTCCCTCCGTCCCATAATAGTGCTTACTTTTCATTTTTCACGGGAATTAAGGAAAATGAAACGAAGTGGTAGGATTTCCAAAAAAAAAATATTTAATGAAGTGCTTTTTTGATACTTTTGTCTTGAAACTAGTTATTTATATTCTTTTTCCTTTAAACAAAATTAAAAGGCAATAAATGTTTCTTGAAATGGTGTAAAACAATAAACGGGGTCACATGTTTTGAGAGAAAAGTAGGGGTATTTTGGAAAGTTTGTGTAGAAATGAAGGATAATTTAGTCCAAATAAATTGACAAAAAAAAAAAAGGCATAACATTTTGGGACACCAAAAAAAGAAATATGAGCACTATATTATGGGACGAAGGGAGTATTATAAAAAGGTAAAGTCAACATCACACCTCAACTATGCCGAGCTCCTCTAATTCCGACGAATTGAAAGATGTTCACTCTAATCGTCAATAATATATTAGTAGGACTGTCGGAGTATTTGTATTATGGACTTAGTGTACTCCTATATGCTAACTTGATGTTTCGATGAAATCAATGCGAGTCAACTTTAGAGTTATTATTATTATTACTAGTATTTTTTGCACGCATTGAACATGTTTCTTTTGTTTTCAAAAAAATATGGAAATTACTTTAACTAAAAAAAATTTGGTAGTTTTTTTTGGGGGGAAAATCTGGTAGTTACATTAGAGCTTTTTTTTAAAAAAGTTCTATGACTTTTTTGCCCTCATAGTTATCCTGGAATAATAAAAACATAAAGGGTATTTTAGGGAACTCAGGTGGACACCAAAGTCCTCAAGAGTTCCCATATATAATAGAGATGTTTTACATCACTATAATTTTTTTTTATTCATATGAGCCACGAAGGCAGTACAAAGAAGGGGAAGAGGAATTCGAACCTGTGACCTATTGTTCACAGCACATCAATCTTAACTTCAGGGATATGAGATGGGGAGATGTGATCATGGGCCGGGCCGGGCCAAAAAAAATTGTCCATTGACCGGGCAGGGCCCAAATCCGGGCCAAAAAATTGTGCCCAAAGCCAGTTATTTCGGGGCGGGCCGAGCGGGCTTTTTCGTGCCGAAACGGGCCGGGCCAAAAATTTAGACTAAAATGTCTTTTTTGGCTTGCTCAAAGCCCGCCTAAAAAAAAGGGCCGGCCCGCGGGCCAAAAAAACTGCCCAAGCCCGCCCAAAAACCGGGTCGGGCTGAAGTTGATCTACTCTAGGTCTAGGGATCAAACCTCATGTGACTCATTTGAGGATTTCCCTTTATCCCTCCTCAAATGTGTCCCCTTCATCTTACCTTGAAAAAAAAAAAAAGGAGCTTTATGATGCTGCATTAAAAGGCGACGTCAACTTATTGAAGGAAGCACAAAGCAAAGCTGTGGAAGAAGAATATTTGCTCCAACAGACGACGGAGAAGAATAATGTTATTCACATAGCCATTCAACGTGAGGAATACAATTTTATAGAAACAGCTCTCACCACCCTGCCTGGACAAGTTGTACGGAAGCTCATATGTTGTCTTAATTAATTAAGACGGAGTTGTCTTATTATTTGTTGTGACTTAATAGGTAATGAAGAATTGGTGTATGAGTATAACCCAAGTACGTTAGCGGACCTGTTCATGAGTCCGCAAACATCATACCAGGACGCGACATGTTCATCGTCGTCTATAGCTCTAACGGTCAGTTCACTACAGTGGTCCGACAACGCCGTTCCTTGGAGGACTCTTCTCAAGACCGCCAACCGTTCTATAACCGGAACAATTGGTATTCACCACAATGAAATTGCTGGTGAATAAGAGAGAAGCAGTTTTGACGACCAAACATTCTCCGCCTGGTGATGATTTATTGCCTATAATAGAATTGTTGTTAGAGAAAAATAGCTCCATAGCATGTTGGCGTGATGCAAAAGGCTTGACTCCTCTTCTCAGAGCATCATCTCTGCATAAAACTGCTTATCTAACAGTTACACAAGCCATACTTAAGCAATGTCCGCAGTGTGCAGAGATGCGAGATCGATCAGGCAAGACCATATTACACTTGATAAATGGGATTTCCAGCTACCAACAAGGCAAGGATTCCTAAGAATTCCAGAAATATATGACTTTGAAAAATAATCAAGATTGTGAAGGAAATACTCCAGCACATATAGCTGCTATGAATAAAGACATTATTATGGTTCAACAATTAGGAATGGATTTTCTACTTTCACGAGATACCCAAGGAGGGAACATCCTTCGTAGATTATTCCAGTTCAGAAGAAAGCAGTCAAGCTAAGACTACAATTATTTAAATTTTATGATTTCATTATACCAGCTCTAGAAATATGTCCATTCCTCATCTGTCAAACGGACTCCAGTGGTGATACAATACACCCCTTCATGTACTTGAAAAATGCCGGACTGACATTTTCTTCGAATTTCGACGAGACCCAGAAATTAATAAACAAGACTTGATAGTGAACATGTTCAATAATTACTTCGATCAATAAAGCTCAAAAATTGGCTGGAACCGAAGATTTTTATCACCCGCCGTGGAGGGTGTTATAATTCTCAGTATTTTATTGATTGAACTCTTAGAGATATTGAGGGAGAAAAGAAGAATTCTAGCTTTTCATTATTTGTGAAATGTCTAAATGATTACAAACTACAGCTGAAATGAATTTATACAAAGTAATAACAACTGCCACATAGGAAAGACCCACAAATCATTGCTGCCACGTAGGAAAGACCTAGATATTATTACATCCAAAATATCTAGAGCTCATAACTAACTTCCCGAAATCCAACCGACGGAAGCTGAACACCGAGCCGAACCTCGCTCCAACCGAGCGAGTTGAGCTTGCTTCACGGCCTTCAATAACTTCAATACCCCCCTCAAGCTAGGGGTGGATGAAGAAGCCATTCCTAGCTTGGTGATGAGCTTAGAAAGTTAAGGTGATGGTAAATTGTTAGTGAGCAAGTCTGCTAACTGGTCACCAGTAGGAACATAAGCAAGCTCAAGTAGACCCTCCAGTACTTTATCTTGTGTGAAGTGTATATCAATTTGAATATGCTTGGTTCTCTCATGTTGGACAGGATTTCAACTCAAGTGAATAGCTGATTGGTTGTCACAGCTGAGTTTGACTGGAGTTAAATCTGTGACTCCCAGTTCAGTGAGTAACCTGACTAGCCAAGTAAACTCTGAGGCTGCAGTAGCCATAGCTCTATACTCTGCCTCAGAGGACTTAGAGACTGTGGACTGCTTCTTAGATTTCCATGAGATAGGACTATAAAAGCATTACATACCCTGTAACTGACTTCCTGGTCTTAGGGCAAGCAGCCCAGTCAGAATCTGAATAACCTTGCAAAGTGAGCTGGGTGGAAGCTTGTAGCATAATCCCCTTACCAGCAGTGCGAGCAACATATCTTAAAATATGATGTAAGGCTTGAAAATGATGAATTTTGGGTGCATGAAGAAACTGACTCAGAGTTTGAACTGCAAAAGATAGGTCAGGTCTAGTATGGGTTAAGAAGTTTAGCTTCCCCACTAGACATCTGTAGTGAGAAGGATCGTGATAGAATTCACCATGTTCTGCCAATAACTTCAAATTTAATGGCAATGGTGTCTTGGTTGTCTTGGAAAGATCTAAAGAGCATTTTGTCAACATCTCTTTAGTGAACTTTCTCTGGCTAATAATGATTCCAAAAGGCTGCCTTGAAACTTCAATACCAAGAAAAAACTTAGAGCACCTAAGTCCTTGATACTGAATACTTGATGTAAATGCCCCATGAGTGAGAGAATAAGACCCAAATTAGGCCCTGTGAGGATGATATCATCCACATACACAGCTACAACACACATGCCATCACTAGACTTGTTTATGAAAAGAGAGTAATCATTATTGCTCTGTGTAAACCCTTGCTTCTCCAGTTCTGAATTCAACCTAGCAAACCACTGTCTGCTAGCTTGCTTGAGCCCATATAGTGACTTGATCAACTTGCACACCTTGTTATCAGAATTGGGAACACCTTCAGGCATTCTCATATATACTTCTTCTTTCAAGGTGCCATGTAAAAAGGCATTATTTATATCAAGTTGATGTATTTCCCATTGATGGCTTGCTGCAAGTGCTAAAATACATCTAATAGTTGCCATTTTCACAACAGGAGAGAAGGTCTCAGCATAATCCAAACCATACCTTTGTGTGAAGCCCTTAGCTACAAGCCTAGCTTTATATCTTTCCAAGCTACCATCTTTTTTTAGCTTGACTTCGAAAACCCACTTATAGCCAATTGTTTTCTTTCCTTTAGGCAAATCTGTCACCAACCAAGTGTGATTAGAAGCCAAAGCTTCCAACTCTTTGTTCATTGCATCTACCCATTCTGGATGTTGGGATGCTTCAAGGTAGCTAACAGGTTCTGAGAGAGTAGAAATGTGAGATATAAAAGCTTTGGAAGAAGCTGGGAAATCTTCATATTTGACTATATTGCACCAGTGGGTAGGAGTAATTGTGCAAATATAATATGTCATCCATGCTGGCTGATTATGAGTTCTAGTAGATCTCCTTGATGATGAATGTGTTTCAGAAATAGAAGTAGGAATAGAAGGTGATGAGTGTGTTTCATGAATAGAAATAAATTAAGTTTCAGATGAAGGATGATTATGTATTTCAGAAGATGTATGAGAATAAGTTGGAGATGATGGTTCATTGAGAGAAGTATCAACAATAGGAACAAAAACATCAGGTAAGTCAATAGGCTCAGTGAGATCTAGTAATGTGTTTGATGGAATGAAAATGGAAGAGGAAGAGCTGTTTGATGCATTAGACAGATGAAATGGCAGGTGTTTTTCATGGAAAGTTACATCTCTAGAGACAAATAATTTATTAGTTTCTAGATTAAGTAACTTGTAAGCCTTTTGGCCTACTGGATATCTAATAAGAACACAAGGAACAACTCTAGAATCAAATTTAGTCCTATGGGTTTTGATAGTAGAAGCAAACCCAAGACATCCAAACACTTTTAAGTGTGTCAAATCAGGCTTCTTACCATATATTTTTTCATAAGGTGACAGAAAACCAATGCAACTCAAAGGCATTCTATTGATCAAGTGAGTAGCAGTAAGCAAGCACTCTCCCCAGTACTTCAATGGAATCTTGGAATGAAAAAAAAGAGCCCTGGCAATCTCAAGAAGATGCCTATGCTTCTTTTCAACCACACCATTTTGTTGTGGTGTATCTGTGCAACTTCTCTGGTGTAATATGCCATGAGTATGATAAAGAGAGAGTATCCTTCCTTCACATAACTCTTTAGCATTATCTGTCTTAACATACTTGACAACAACATTGAATTGTGTATGAATCATAGCTATCAAGTAATCCAAAATCTCAATTGTATCAGTTTTATTTTTCATGAGAAAAGTCCAAGTGTGCCTAGACATGTCATCAACAACAGTGAGAAAATATGTACAATCATCATATGTTTTGACCTTGTAGGGTCCCCACACATCCAAATGAAGTAGCTCAAAACACATAGAACTAGTGCTTGTGCTAACAGGAAAGGATTTCCTTGTTTGTTTAGCTCTAGGACATACTTGACATATGTTGTCAGAAAACAATTATTAACAGGAAACTTAGAATTCACATGATGTAGCTTGTTGAATGGCAAATGACCAAGTCTTAGATGCCAAAGCTTGGCTTCTTCTTGGATTGCTAAGTTGACAGAAGACTGACTAGAGCTGTCACCAACTTCAACTGCATACAATTCAGCATCCAACTTACCAAGAACCAGAGAATCTGTCTGTAAAGGTCCCTAAAGTATACACTTATCATGTGAGAATATGATAGCACAATTCATATATGCACACAACCTATGTGTAGATATTAAATTGAAGTGTAGACCTGGAACATGTAATACTTTGTTCAATATTACACCATTCTCCAATTTCACTAACACTTTTTCCATCAGCAACAGTGATGGTGTTAGGTTCTTTGTCAAATGGACAATAAGAATCAAACAAATCCAGGTTTGAGCAGATGTGGTCAATAGCACCACTATCTATAATCCACTTGGAATTTAAACAAGTGACAAGGCAAGTGCCTGCTACATTAGCAACAGAGGTGGACTGAGTAATGGAGGTGTTGCCAGCAGTATGAGTCTCCTCCTTATTTTGCTTGACTAAGGACATGAAATGTTGGTATTGCTCTCTGGTAAGCTGAGTAGTATCAGCTTCATTACAATCAAAATCATCATAGTCATCTCCATAAACCACAACTGCAATCTTCTTGCCTCTTCCTTGTCTTCCATAATAAAATCTAGGAGGATATCCATGAATTTTCCAGCACCTATCCATGGTGTGACCTGGAATCTTGCAATGATCACAGTAAAGAGAAGAAAAATTTCTTTTATTTCCTCTAGTAAAATTGCCTGCATTGACTCTTGGTTTACTCATAGATGAAGAGTAATCAAGCTTTCTGTCTTCTGTGGCTGCAAAAGCCATAGTGTGATTACTAAACTCAGTAATTTCTCTTTGTTTCTCATCCTGGACCAAGAGATTATAAGCAACTGAGATAGATGGCAAGGGTGTAATCATGAGAATATTGGTCCTCGCTGCAGCAAACTTTCCATCCAGTTTCATGAGAAACTGAATTAATCTTTCATCTTGTTGTGTTTTCTGAAACTGCTTAGTCAGATCACATGAACATCCCTTGCAAGCACAGTTTGGAATTGGACTTGCAGTACTTATTTGATCCCAGATAACTTTGATTTTAGTGAAAATTTCAGCAATAGAAGAGGATCCTTGTTCAATCTGTCTAAGAGACTGTTGAACTGAATATAATTGTGGACCTGAGATGACAGAATATCTATCATTCATATCCTTCCAAATCTCACTTGCTATTGAGAAGTACAATACACTCTTTGCAAGAGTAGTATCCAGGGATCTCAGAATGTAAGAAATAATCATGTTATTACACCTCTCCCAAGCAGTATAAAGAGAATCTGTAATATCTGATTTCTTCAAACTTCCATCCATATCATCCCTCTCTTCCAATCAACAAAGTTTTCACCATTGATTTTTTTCAGACTCTGAGGGAAAAGTAGGATTTTCATAAGGATGTATGTAGTAAACAGAAGTAGTATCCTAAAGAGGATTCAAAATGTTCTGGTTCTGGTTTTGGTTACTGTTTTATGTAAAATCTGGCATTTTGAGATGAATTTTTGAAAGAACTTTGATGAAATGAGGTTTAAGAAATGAGATCAGAAGGAAATCAAGAAGAAATATGAGCAATCAACAAGAGAAAATTGAACTGAAAGATGAATTGTAATGAAAGTTTGCATTTAACATTCAGATTTTCATAATCTGAGAATTACTTTGCTCAATACTGAAGAATTAACTTCTAACTTGTATCAATTATCAAATTTGCAATCTGATTTTGCAATCAACAATATGTAATCAACAATTTTGAGATTTAGTAGAATTTACCTACTTGAATTCAGCTGGAAAAATCAGCTTTCTATAGAATTGATCTTGATTTTTGATGAGAAATCAATGTATTTTGCGCAGAATTTTCATAAAACTATCAGAGAATTATATTGCTCTGATACCATGTTATAATTCTCTGTATTTTACTGATTGAACTCTTAGAGAAATTGAGAGAGAAAAGAAGAATTCTAGCTTTTCATTATTTGTGAAATGTTTAAATGATTACAAACTACAGCTGAAATGAATTTATACAAAGTAATAACAACTGCCACATAGGAAAGACCCACAAATCATTGCTGCCACGTAGGAAAGATCCAGATATTATTACATCCAAAATATCTAGAGCTCATAACTAACTTCCTGAAATCCAACTGACTGAGCTGAACACTGAGCTGAACCTGCTCCAACTGACTGAGCTGAGCTTGCTTCAGCAGCTTCAATAACTTCAATAGAGGGTGAAGAATGAGAAAGGTAACACACCTCTCCATGAAGCAGTATTGGCCAATGATATAATACTAGAGTTCTTTCATTTCCAGATACTTGCAACACTTTGACTTTAATTCGAAAATTTATAAAAATTTATTTTGTATAAAAACAGTGAATTAGTCTTAATGTATACTTTTTTAATTATCAACTTCTCCTAATTTACTTAGTTCAATATTACTTTTTTTTTTTTGAAAGAAAGAGAAATTTTATTAAATGAAGGCCAAACGGCATCTACAATAAGTATTAAAGAAAAACAATATATAATCAGACAAGATCAAATCAAATTCGTCTTCGAAGAAACTACAATGAACCACATAGAGCAATACAGCGCAGCCACCCTTGTATTTGCTGAATCACGCAGCTATTGATGGGGAAGTCTATTATTCTGACATAGTTTGGGGAAGAAAATTCTTGATTTAACCATGTTGACCGCATCTGAATTTCCAATACTTTGATGTTGATGGTCTTGAACTTCAACCAATAGGAACAATCTTTCATACCAATTTTTAAACTTCCACGTGGGAAGAGACTAGAACTAAACTCCAAACTCCCATAAGAGGAGAAAAAGAACCCAAAAATTGGGTAGAAAACTCTCAAAAAGAGAGAGAATGGAAGATTATTAATAACAAAAACAATAAAAACTAGAAGAAAAAAGAAGAATTGGGGGCTTACCACCATCGAAAGGATGATGGCAGCCCCAAACTAGAAGAAAAGGATTAGGATTTTTTTGGAGGAAGAGAAGAGAGGGGAGAGGAGGAGGCTTAGTTCAATATTACTTTGTGTGTTTTTTTAGTTCACTTTCCTTAGTGGGACGACGTAATTTTACAACCAACGAAAATTAAGAGGATAAAAACATAGAAGGTAATTTTTTTTTAGGGGAAATAAAAGTTTACTTCATTTCAATTTAAAAGTATGAGAAAGAAAGATTCGGGTTACCAAACATGAGATTATTTTTTGTTAGGCATTTAATCGTCCCTTCAGAAAGATCCTCCTATGATCTGAGGAGACCAAATGAAACATTGATCATCGGCACAATGGCTAACAACTTAATTACCCTTGGAGGCACAATGGCTAACAACTTAATTAGCCCTTGGAAGCCCCTAATCAGACTTCCACTGTCCTTATATTTATGGCTTTTCCATGACATTTACTATCCATGAAAAACGTCGTCAGAAATGATGCCAGTGATAATCATTTTTGCTTGTGTCTGGTGAGATCGTTTATGACTTCAGGAATTTTGCTAGCGAAAACGTGGAACATTCCACAGTAATGAAGCTTGGTGGAATCACAATTCTGATCAAGTCATAATGATTGCAACATGTGTTTGAACAATAATCCTCGTAACAAATTTAGGAAAATGTTACATGTATTCCTTAGGGCTACAAATAAGCATTAAATACATTTCGTGAAATAGTATTATTTGAAGAATTATTGACACACGTCAATCAATATAATTAATGCTTATCTACTGCTTAATATTTTTATTTTAATCCTCTTATATGTAGCCCTTAGTTGGTCTTGTAAAAGACCGCCTACTTTTAATTTAAAATTAGGCACGACCCAAGCCCAATTTTAAGAAGAGAACGTACCACATTTTTCAATATAGTGACTAGTTTAATCTATTTAAGGACCAGTTAAATCCATTCAGTAATGACATTCTTTAACCCATTCAGCGATTAGTTTAACCCGTTCGGTAAGAATACCGAGTTATTTTTTAAAATTGTATGTTGTAGTTCGAGAATAAAGAAAACAAAGGAAGGAGAAGAGAAGGGATGACTAGGATAGTGTTAGGTTAGAGTGAAATGGAATGGGCTTGTTAGAAAAATTCAATCTTGGGTTCGTCTAATTTTATGTTAAAATTAGACCGCCTATTCTAATAATTTGTGTAAATTTATAGTGATATTTTGCTAACCAATTGAATTAATATATATAAAAAACATCTTTATATCATAAAATATTGTCATTAAGGAGTTAAGGAACCTTATTGGAAGATTGAAAATTTTATTGATGGTGGACTGAGTATTGGCCCACAAAAGTAAAAATCTACTATCCGTCCCTTAATAAACTTTCCATTTTTAATTTGAGCATCATTCATAAATCATAGGTAACAAGATCCTAAAAAAAAAAGTCCAATATATAAGAAAAATATAGTCATGTATTAGGGTCTTGTTCGATTCATCTCATTGTGTATATTAGGAAAACCAAACTTTTATACTTCAACTAATATGTAATTGAAGATATTATTAACAATACAAAACGTGCATTGGCAAACGTGCATTGGAGAAATGAGAAATCTATTGAAGGGATGTAGGGAGTAGTTGGATCTAAAATATCACCTTCAGTGCAAGTTTGAAATGCGTGACCTAATTTCCAGAATCTGTAATGCAAAATGTGCCTTTATGTGTGGTTTTTTTTTCCCCAAGGTGCATATTGGCAATTAGTATCCCTAAACTTGTGTGAGTATTAATATATCGTATTTTTTAAATGCATGTTATAAATGTCATATCACTTACAATCAACGAAACTTTATTTTCCCTCCAAAAATGTTTTCAAGCGATAATAGATTGATTGGCGACAAATGTCTAATCTAAAGTTCGCGAATTGTGTATGTCCCCCTCTTCTCCCTAAACCTACTTCTCTCTAGCCGCCCCCTCTTCTCCCCTTAAATTTCCCTCTTCATCAGTTAGAGGTTGCCATAGATAAATTCATCCATAATAAGCCCATTTTCCTCTCTTGTTTTCATTTTCTAGTTTGTTCTCTTGTTTTGTTGAATAAGTTTCTCTCTTTATGAGAGTTTCTCGTGCCCTACTATGGAAAGTTTAGTCTTCTCTGTTGTGTAGGTCTCCTTCTCCCCTATAAGAGTTGTGAGTCTAGTTTCTTTGTCTGTAGGTATGAAAATTGTTCTGATTCGTTGAAATTCAACACTATCAACAAGATGGTATTGGAAGCTCGGATGTGGTCAACATGGCTAGATCAAAAATGTTCTTCTCCAAATTATATCATAATGATAGACGGCTCCGTTAATAGTTGTTTGATTCAGTTAATACAAGGGGTTTGCGTCACATTATTCGATTTAGTTAGTTGTAGTTTCATCAAAGATGAAGTTGATTTGATCTTATTTGATTGTACTTTATTTTTCTTTAATACGAACTGGAAGATGTTCACTCTAATCGTCAATAATATATTAGTAGGAGTACAGAGTATCTGTATCAACTATTAGTGTACTCCCATATGCTACCTTGATATTTCGATGAAATCAAAGCCAGTCAACTATAGAGTTATTATTATTATGTTTTACATCACGATAATTGCGCTAACGTTAATTGGAGTTGTTCAAATTCTATCCTGCCCCTTGATATTGTACTTCAAAATTATTCTTCCTCCGTTATTTATCTATTGCAACAATGACTACTTATGGTAGTTTCATATTTATTGCAACAATGCTATTTTTGGTTAAAAAAATAACTTTAATTGACAATATTACCCTTGCTTTACCTTATTAAAACTATCATTAATTACCCACCAACTAATAAGTTGACAATATTACTAATATTACCCTTGCTTTACCTTGCTAGTTTTTATTTACTTAATAACCGTGCACAACCCCATTGTTGCAATAGATAAAGAATGGAGGAAGTATTTGGTAAAAAAACAATTTACACCATAATAAACCTAATTAATGTATGTTCTTATCTCTTACAAGCTAGTAACACCAAAGTTTAATAATACTGTAGTAAAAGTCTACACAATACTAGAGCTAGATAGCATAACTAGCCCCCAAAAAAATGGAGCTACGCTGCTAGCATTCACATGGAAGCTAGTAAAACATCACATAACGTTGACACTAGCATTCATAAGGAAGCCGATCGCAACAAGGGGGGAGACGTCAAAAGAAATCGGAAAGAACAGTTAATCATGGAGAGGGAGCTTTATGATGCTACATTTAAAAGGCGACGTGAACTTATTGAAGGAAGCACAAAGCAAAGCTGTGGAAGAAGAATATTTGCTTCAACAAACGACGGAGAAGAATAATGTCATTCACATAGCCATTCGACGTGAGCAATACAATTTTATAGAAACAGCTCTCACAACCATTCCTGAACAAGTTGTACGGAAGCTCATATGCTGTCTTAATAATTAAGACGGAGTTGTCTTATTATTTGTTGTGACTTAATATGTAATGAAGAATTGGTGTATGAATATAACCCAAGTACGTTAGCGGACCTGGTCATGAGTCCGTGAACATCATACCAGGACGCGACATGTTCATCGTCGTCTACAGCTCTAACGGTCAGTTCACTACAGTGGTCCAACAACGTCGTTCCTTGGCGGACTCTTCTCAAGACCGCCAACCGTTCTATAACCGGAATAAGAGAGAAGCAGTTTTGACAACCAAACATTCTCCGACTGGTGATGATTTATTGTCTATAATAGAATTGTTGTTAGAGAAAGATAGCTCCATAGCATGTTGGCGTGATGCAAAAGGCTTGACTCCTCTTCTCAGTTCTCAGAGCATCATCTCTGCATAAAACTGCTTATCTAACAGTTACACAAGCCATACTTAAGCAATGTCCGCAGTGTGCAGAGATGCGAGATCGATCAGGCAAGACCATATTACACTTGCTAAATGGGATCTCCAGCTACCAACAAGTCAAGGACTTGCTAAGAATTCCAGAAATATATGGCTTGAGAAATCATCAAGATTGTGAAGGAAATACTCCAGCACATATAGCTGCTATGAATAAAGACATTATTATGGTGCAAGTTTTGTTGGAACTATCAGCAGACCTTAATATCAAAAACAAATAGGGTATTTCAGCTGCATCTATGATTCACCAACATGTCATATCTAAGGTAAGGTCAGTTCATTCATGTTTTATTAATCAGATAAGTACTAATTTAAGACAGGGAAACTACTACATATGATTATATGAAGCCTTTTAATTTGGTGGCTATCTAATTCAAATCCGCCTTGTCACGTCCTAGAAGAGTAAGAAGACCAACTTCTTTATTTCAGGCTTGAAACATTATTGGGAACAGTTTTAGGCTTTTAGCATGTGGGCGAGGCCATAAACAAAAGTACAAGAAGAATGAGAGAACATGGGAGGTATCACCTTAGATTCAAGTTGAAAATATACCAACTTGACTTTGATTTGGTTATCAACTTTACTCTGATTTAGTACCATGTCCCCTAAGGACTCCAACACTTAGACGCCAATCTAAGCTCTCTTATGCATTAGACCATCCTATTGTGTGCACACTTAGCAAAACTTATCTGAACCCCAAAACCTGACTCAGAACCAAATCTTTAAGCGAATTGATAATATAAAACCAGTAATCAAAACCTGTAACAGCCCGAACAAAACCGATCCGGAACTAACAATATCCCATGACGACTTGAACTTGAAAGATCCAATTGTGAGTAGACTTGGCAAAATTCGTGTTCTGCATGTCTACCAATTCACATTCTCTCCACCAGAAGAATTAATTAAATCATTTCACATTGAATATGAGACTTTCTCTTTAAAAGCGTACGTGTAGTTGGAAGATGGAACTCAAATCTTTAGTTCTACAATATATGTGTCTTGTGTGTGCCATTTATTCTTATTGGTTGATGATAATATGTTTTTTCAAAACTTTAATTAGAAGTGTTAGGTCACATCCCCTCGAACAAAGAATGATGGGTCACATAAATAATAGTATCAGTTAATAAAACAATATGAGTATATGACACACAAATGTTATATGATCCCTCTATTCCAAAATTATTGCAACACTCTATAACTGAAAAGAAATTTACCCACAAATGAGATTACTCAAACTACACAACTTTTCTCTCCTTCTATAACATAAATATTAACAGAATAGCCTACTTCCAACTTCCTCCTTAATGTCCATGCCAAAGACAAGTAAAAATTATAGAACAAACGACTTTGATTTATGTGGTTGCAGTTACAAATAGAGGAGACGAAAGGTTCGGTGGAAGGATTAAGAAGACTAACATAAGAGGAACGTAAAGCAGCAGATGAGTCGAACATGACCTTCTTAAAGAAAACACTTGATCAATTAGTGATAAATTTGATATGACTGAAAATGGGCTTGGACAACCCAGTACGGAGGAGGAGAGTTCGGTCCACATACAAGCCCAAAGGAGGTTCCATACTAAAACCAATTGGCAATAGTAGGAGTAGCTCCTATAGCGTATATTGTGGTACTTTCTCTCCTCTTTCTCTAATGTGGGACAACTCACATGTGCACAACATATATAGTGTTCAACAATTAGGAATGGATTTCCTACTTTCACGAGATACCCAAGGAGGGAACATCCTTCATAGATTATTCCAGTTCAGAAGAAAGCAGTCAAGCTAAGACTACAATTATTTAAATTTTATGATTTCATTATACCAGCTCTAGAAATATGTCCATTCCTCATCTGTCAAACGGACTCTAGTGGTGATACAATACACCCCTTCATGTACTTGAAAAATTGCCGGACTGACATTTTCTTCGAATTTCGACGAGACCCGGAAATTAATAAACAAGACTTGATAGTGAACATGTTCAATAATTACTTCGATCAATAAAGCTCAAAAATTGGCTGGAACCGAAGTTTTTTATCACCCGCCGTGGAGGGTGTTATAATTCTCAGTATTTTACTGATTGAACTCTTAGAGAAATTGAGAGAGAAAAGAAGAATTCTAACTTTTCATTATTTGTGAAATGTCTAAATGATTACAAACTACAGCTGAAATGAATTTATACAAAGTAATAACAACTGCCACATAGGAAAGACCCACAAATCATTGCTACTACGTAGGAAAGACCCAGATATTATTACATCCAAAATATCTAGAGCTCATAACTAACTTCCTGAAATCCAACTGACTGAGCTGAACACTGAGCTGAACCTGCTCCAACTGATTGAGTTGAGCTTGCTTCAGCAGCTTTAATAACTTCAATACCCCCCCCCTAAGCTAGGGGTGGATGAAGAAGCCATTCCTAGCTTGGTCATGAGCTTAGAAAGTTGAGGTGATGGTAAATTGTTAGTGAGCAAGTCTGCTAACTGGTCACCAGTAGGAACATAAGCAAGCTCAAGTAGACCCTCCAGTACTTTATCTCGAGTGAAGTGTATATCAATTTCAATATGCTTGGTTCTCTCATGTTGGACAGGATTTCTACCCATGTGAATAGCTGATTGGTTGTCACAGATGAGTTTGACTGGAGTTAAATATGTGACTCTCAGTTCAGTGAGTAACCTGACTAGCCAAGTAAACTCTGAGGCTGCAGCAGCCATAGCTGTATACTCTGCCTCAGAGGAGGACTTAGAGTGTGGACTGCTTCTTAGATTTCCATGAGATAGGACTATTGCCTAAAAGCATTACATACCCAGTAACTGACTTCCTGGTGTTAGGGCAAGCAGCCCAGTCAGAATCTGAATAGCCTTGCAAAGTGAGCTGAGTGGAAGATCCCCTGACTAGCAGTGCGAGCAACATATCTTAAAAGATGATGTAAGGCTTGAAAATGATGAATTTTGGGTGCATGAAGAAACAGACTCAGAGTTTGAACTACAAAAGATAGGTCAGGTCTAGTATGGGTTAAGAAGTTTGGCTTCCCCAATAGACATCTGTAGTGAGAAGGATCATGATAGAATTCACCATGTTCTGCCAATAACTTCAAATTTAATGGCAATGGTGTCTTGGCTATCTTGGAAAGATCTAAAGAGCATTCTGTCAACATCTCTTTAGTGAACTTTCTCTGGCTAATAATGATTCCAGAAGGCAGCCTTGAAACTTCAATACCAAGAAAAAACTTAGAGCACCTAAGTCCTTGATACTGAATACTTGATGTAAATGCCCCTTGAGTGAGAGAATAAGACCCAAATTAGGCCCTGTGAGGATGATATCATCCACATACACAGCTGCAACACACATGCCATCAATAGACTTGTTTATGAAAAGAGAGTAATCATTTTTGCTCTGTGTAAACCCTTGCTTCTCCAGTTCTGCATTCAACCTAGCAAACCACTGTCTGCTAGCTTGCTTGAGCCCATATAGTGACTTGATCAACTTGCACACCTTGTTATCAGAATTGGGAACACCCTCAGGCATTCTCATATATACTTCTTCTCCAAGGTGCCATGTAAAAAGGCATTATTTATATCAAGTTGATGTATTCCCTATTGATGGCTTGCTGCAAGTGCTAACATACATCTAATAGTTGCCATTTTCACAACAGGAGAGAAGGTCTCAGCATAATCCAAACCATACCTTTGTGTGAAGCCTTTAGCTACAAGCTTAGCTTTATATCTTTCCAAGCTACCATCTTTTTTTAGCTTGACTTTGAAAACCCACTTATAGCCAATTGCTTTCCTTCCTTTAGGCAAATCTGTCACCAACCAAGTGTGATTAGAAGCCAAAGCTTCCAACTCTTTGTTCATTGCATCTACCCATTCTGGATGTTGAGATGCTTCAAGGTAGCTAACAGGTTCTAAGAGAGTAGAAATGTGAGATATAAAAGCTTTGGAAGAAGCTGGGAAATCTTCATATTTTACTATATTGCACCATTGAGTAGGAGTAATTGTGCAAATATAATATGTCATCCATGCTGGCTGATTATGAGTTCTAGTAGATCTCCTTGATGATGAATGTGTTTCAGAAATAGAAGTAGGAATAGAAGGTGATGAATGTGTCAGGAATAGAAATAAATTAAGTTTTAGATGAAGAAGATGAAGGATGATTAGGTATTTCAAAAGATGTATAAGAATAAGTTGGAGATGATGGTTCATTGAGAGAAGTATCAGCAATAGGAACAAAAACATCAGGTAAGTCAATAGGCTCAGTGAGATCTAGTAATGTGTTTGATGGAATGAAAATGGAAGAGGAAGAGCTGTTTGATGCATTAGACAGATGAAATGGCAGGTGTTTTTCATGGAAAGTTACATCTCTAGAGACAAATACTTTAGTAGTTTCTAGATTAAGTAACTTGTAAGACTTTTGGCCTACTGGATATCCAATAAGAACACAAGGAACAGCTCTAGAATCAAATTTAGTCCTATGGGTTTTGATAGTAGAAGCAAACCCAAGACATCCAAACACTTTTAAGTGTGTCAAATCAGGCTTCTTACCATATAATTTTTCATAAGGTGACAGAAAACCAATGCAACTCAAAGGCATTCTATTGATCAAGTGAGTAGCAGTAAGCAAGCACTCTCCCCAGTACTTAGATGGAATCTTAGAATGAAAAAGAAAGAGCCATGGCAGTCTCAAGAAGATGCTTATGCTTCCTTTCAACCACACCATTTTGCTGTGGTGTATCTGTGCAACTTCTCTGGTGTAATATGCCATGAGTATGATAAAGAGAGAGTATCCTTCCCTCACATAACTCTTTAGTATTATCTGTCCTAACACACTTGACAACAACATTGAATTGTGTATGAATCATAGCTATCAAGTACTCCAAAATCTCAATTGTATCAGTTTTATTTTTCATGAGAAAAGTCCAAGTGTGCCTAGACATGTCATCAACAACAGTGAGAAAATATGTACAATCATCATATGTTTTGACCTTGTAGGGTCCCCACACATCCAAATGAAGTAGCTCAAAACACATAGAACTAGTGCTTGTGCTAACTGGAAAGGATTTCCTTGTTTGTTTAGCTCTAGGACATACTTGACATATGTTGTCAGAACAACAATTATTAACAGGAAACTTAGAATTCACATGATGTAGCTTGTTGAATGGCAAATGACCAAGTCTTAGATGACAAAGCTTAGCTTCTTCTTGGATTGCTAAGTTGACAGAAGACTGACTAGAGCTGTCACCAACTTCAACTGCATACAATTCAACATTCAACTTACCAAGAACCAGAGAATCTGTCTGTAAAGGTCCCTGAAGTATACACTTATCATGTGAGAATATGATAGCACAATTCATATATGCACACAACCTATGTGTAGATATTAAATTGAAGTGTAGACCTGAAACATGTAATACTTTGTTCAATATTACACCATTCTCCAATTTCACAGTCCCCATGTGTCTCACCTCAACACTTTTTCCATCAGCAATAGTGATGGTGTTAGGTTCTTTGTCAAGTGGACAATAAGAATCAAACAAATCCAGGTTTGAGCAGATGTGCTCAGTAGCACCACTATCTATAATCCACTTGGAATTTAAACAAGTGATAAGGCAAGTGCCTGCTACATTAGCAACAGAGGTGGACTGAGTAATGGAGGTGTTGCCAGCAATATGAGTCTCTTCCTTGTTTTTCTTGACTAAGGACATGAAATGCTGGTATTGCTCTCATTAGATTCAAAATCATCATAGTCATCTCCATAAACCACAACTGCAATCTTCTTGCCTCTTCCTTGTCTTCCATTATAAAATCTAGGAGGATATCCATGAATTTTCCAGCACCTATCCATGGTGTGACCTGGAATCTTGCAATGATCACATTATAGAGAAGAAAAATTTCTTCTATTTCCTCTAGTAAAATTGCCTGCATTGACTCTTGGTTTACTCATAGATGAAGAGTAATCAAGCTTTCTGTCTTATGTGGCTGCAAAAGCCATAGTGTGATTACTAGACTCGTAATTTCTCTTTGTTTCCCATCCTGGACCAAGAGATTATAAGCAATTGAGATAGATGGCAAGGGTGTCATCATGAGAATATTGGTCCTCACTGCAGCAAACTTTCCATCCAGTTTCATGAGAAACTGAATTAATCTTTCATCTTGTTGTGTTTTCTGGAATTGGACTTGCAGTACTTATTTGATCCCAGATAATTAAAGAGGTAGATGCCCCTCTTTAGGATCTCTACGGAATTGATAGAGTATTTGAAGATTAAGAACAAAAAATTACTAGGCTACTTTAAGCTATAAGAAGGAAGTTTTTAGCAAGAAAACATGGTGTTTATTGCTTTTTGGGTGTTTTTGGGTGGATACAAGAATTCACTCTGCTTACAACTGATGCAGAATGAAGGTATTTATAAAAACTATAGAGTACTATTACTACTAAAGCAGAGGGGTGACTCACCCTTGCTTTTACAAAGAGACCTTTACTTTTCTAAAACTAACGGCTCTGGTTTAAAGAGATACAAAAGCATAAAAAACGTGTTTGCTTTTTAAAGAAAAGCTAAATAATGGATGATGACTCATCGTCCATTAATACAGTGTAAAATAGTAAGAGACTAATCGTACGGATCTCATCCCTATAGATCTATGTTCGTATCTCCATCTTCATCACTAGGATATTGTTCAGACATTTCAACATCCTCTAATGGTTCTCCATATGGAGGAATGTTGAGCTTGATAGTCGATGGTCCCCATATCTTGAAATATGGTCCTTTACTGTGACGCTAGTTGGAGTTTCTTGATGGTTTTATTTGCATAAGCCATTTGTATAATTTTGGCTTATTAACATACTTGGAAATTTTGAGAAGTGCTGTTGTGGACTATAAACATTGGATCAATATAATATTGTTGGTAAGCTGGTCGTTGGTGTAGACCTAAGGTGCTGATCACTTGGACTATACTTGATCCGATTGTCATGTTAGGTTCATCTATATTGCAGTACTGTAGGCAATAGGTGAGTCTTTCACCTAGTCCTGTTGGAATATCACTATTATTTTTGTAATAGAGTAGGTTGATCATCCCGTGATCTAATAGATCAACTATCTCTGCTCTGCTTAAGTTGGTGCTGTATAGTTTAATATTTGCCTTGAAGAGAACTGTATAAACTATTTCTTCTGCATTTGCTTCTTGACACATTATTGTCAAGATTTCCTGTTGAATATCTATGCCTTGGATTTTTCTTTCATTAATTGGTTCCCCAAAGTGTATTTCTACTAACTTTTTCTGGAGGCTGATCATGTGCTGTATTACACTATGTTCAACCTTTTGTGCTATGATTTCTACTACGTCTGTTCCACCATCTTTTTCTAGTAGTTGTTGTAGTGTTTCTTGTGTTTTTAGTTTGAGTCTGGGTTTAAGGTAGTGGAAAGGAATATTTTTATGTGGTTTCAATCCTTTTTTAATAAAGGAGGTAGAATATGTAGCTAGCTGAGTTTTAAGGCTGCTGTTTTGCTCTGATAATTCTGTGAGTTCTTGTCTAAGATGATGCAGTTCTGCTACAAGATTGCAGTTGTGTTTTCCAATAAGGTCAATTGTATTGGCCTTATATGCACATTCTTTTTGTAATTCTATCATTTCCTTCTGAAATTTAAAGAATTGATCATTCATAGCCTTATTAGGGTTTGACTGTACTAATTTTTGTAAGTAACTTGGAGGGTAAAAACCTATGCTGTGAGTAGGATCTGGAACAGGGGTTCCAGGCTGTGAAGAGGAGGGATTGAATTCTCCTCTTTGTACTGAGTTTAGGGTGGTATCAACACCTTTATCTGCTACAAAGAAATTTGGTCCTAATTTTAGTTTGGCAAAATCCATTGCTTCTCCAAAATTATGGAACCCTTTAAACAAGGGGGCTGAAAAACCCTCTATTTGTTGTAACACTTGGTGCCATGTGCGATAGACTCCAGGTCTTCGACCACGTACCACTGAATAGAACCTAAAATTTTTTGAAAGGGGTTTTTGCTGTATTTTATTAAAATAATAGGTAAGACAATTCAATGTCAATACCTTATGTTGTGTAGTTTGCATGACCCATAAGTTATCACAGATAACTTGCTGTGTTTTATCTAATGTTTCACCTTTCAAGGGTTTGAATCCCTTACTTGGTTCAACGATGTATAATTTATTTTTCCCGAAGGAATATTCTTCAATTTTTACCTAGTTGCTAGACGAGCTAGCGCTGTGTGTAGAACAGCTGGATTTAAGCTTATTAGCTTTATCCATTCTTCTGTACGTATCTGTCAATTATTTGAGACAACACATCAGCTAGATTATTATTTATACCTTTGATGTGTTCAAACACTATCTGATAGCCTTTTCCTGCAATTAGATCTTGGAAGTTAATCCAACGTTTATTATTAACTTTCTTACTATTATTGTTTTTAATAAATTTAACTATGGCTTCACAATCTGTTCTACTTCCTCCGTTTCATATTACTCGCTACACTTCTCAATTCACGGACTCCTAGGTAATTTTTGGAGAAGAGAGAGATAGAGAGTAAAAAGAAAAGGGACCCATGTGAGAGGAGAGAGATAGAGAGAGTTTATTGCCTAAAAAGAAAGTGTAGCAAGTAATGTGAAACTTCCCACATTGGAAAGTGTAGCGAGTATTATGAAACGGAGGAAGTAACTGTGATTTCTCTATCTAGATGTATTTTAAACTTTTCTAGGGCGTTTATGACTGCTTGTATTTCGTAATCTATTGAAGACCAATTAGTACTGGGTTTGAAGTTTCCACTTGCATACCCTGCTAATTTTTCCTCTACTTTAGGACTATATTTATTAGATTTGGTTAGCAATACTGCTCCCCATCCTTCTTTGCTACCATCTGTTTCGATAATGAGATAGTATGTGATTAAGGGTAATTCTAATGGTTTAAGTGTTTTTACCTTTTCTTTAATTTTTAAAACTAGCTGGACATCTTCTTGGTTAAAGTATTTTTGTCCGTTCTTTGAAGTTTTGCCATATAATGGTCCTACTAATTTTGATAGGTTTGGGATAAATTTTCTAGCATAATTTAAAAGTCCTAAGAAGGCTTGAAGCTATTTTCTGTGTTCCATTTTATCTGGGAATTCTAATATATTTTTAGCAATGTGATCTTGTAATTGAATTTTTCCATTGCCAATTTCTAATCTTAAGAACTGTATCTTTTTCTTAAACAATTCCATTTTGGAATCAGCTATTACAATTCCTTCTCTTTCTATGATGCTGAAAACTTCTTCTAAGTGTTTTGTATGTTCCTGTATAGATTTTGAATCAACTAAAATATCGTCAATATAAACAAAGCAAAAATTTAATTTTCCAAAGATGTTATCCATAAATCTCTGGAATATAGCTGGAGCATTTTTTTAAACCAAATGAAAGAACTTTCCATTGAAAATGACCTTGACTACAAATGAATGTTGTCCATGGTTTAAAACTGTTTGTTAATTTAATCTGGTTATACCCTGATTTTAGATCAAATTTACTAAATATATTTCTATCTTGGATTAAATTGATTAATGTATCCTTATTAGGTATACTGTAACCATCATCTACTATATTATCATTTAGCCTTTTGTAATTATAAACTATACGAGCTTTCCCTCGCTTAAATTCACTGTGGTTTTGGACAATGAAGGTTGCCTCCTATGAGGACTATTTGATTTTTCAATTAATCCTGCTTTGAGCGTTTCATTTATTTGTTTTTTAAATTCTTCTTTTTCTTTAGGGGAATAATCTATATTAGTTGTAGTGATAGTTATATCTGGATTTTTCACCTGTTGATTAATAACTGTTTTAACTCTACATTTGCTAATATCATTGGCAATTAAGCCTTTAGTTCTAAGTTTTTGAATTGTAGGATACATTGGAAGTTTGGTGTATATTACACCCTTTTCTAGTTCTCTAAACTCCTCATATTGAAGGAAACTTACTGCTTCTGATTCAGGCTATAATTGATTTTCTTCTCCTAAAAATTCTAATTCCTTATTCTGTCCACCACGCTTTCGCAGCAATTCTGATTTCTACTGATAATAACGTGTTGGGATATGGTAAATGTTTTTACTGATTGTAATGCTATTCTGAGTAATAGAGATACTACCTTGTTGAGAAATTATAAAATTTAAGCCTAACAAGAACTGGGTTCTGGAATTATAGGCTGGTGAAATGTTAATTTGAGGGATATCATATTTTTGGCTATATCCTCCTGCAAAATCTTTAAATTGTATGGCTGTAGGTTTAACATAGTATTCTATTAAACATGTTTTCCCATCTGCTAAAATATTGGTAATAATATCTTTATGTTTTATTTTGAATTGAGCTGGTACTAGGTTCGTAGTGATCTGGCTCTTAGTGCACCCTGTATCTACTATAGCATAAGTTTCAACTGTGGCTTGGTGGTCAAACCATAGTTTGCGGGCTACTTGTAAACCTTGGCTAGTATACGGTGGGGTCTCGAATGTAACTCATAGTTTCTTCTTCATTTTGAAGAAACTGCTCTATTTCCGGTGCTAAGGGTTGTTTTTCTTCTATTCTTTTAACCCTTCTAATAGTTTTCGCTACTTGTTCTTCTATAGTTTCTATTCTATTAAGAATATTGGAACTACTTTCTCCTACTTCAATCGTTCTTGGTACTAGTTCTTCTTCTGGTTTTTCTAGGCAATGTCTACAAGCCTCTAAAAAGCAAGCATTACATTGGTATCTTAATTCTATTGCTGGAAACCATTGACATAAATGACATGGTTTATCTTCTGTTCCTCTTCTATGAACCCAATGATGTTCACATTCTGTATTAGTCATAAATATATTCTATTTCTGTTTCATCTTCTTCTATAAAACTATATACTGAGTCGTCATCCGAGTCCGCATCTTTAATATTATCAAATCCTACCTTTTCTGCTTCTTCTACTAAGTAAGATCGTTCTTGGTTTTTATACTTTTTTGGACATGTTCTAGCAAAATGTCCTTCTTCTCCGCAAATAAAACATTGGCAACTTCTGTTTTTTGGCTTACTGAAATGGTGTCTTTTTTGAGGTTTGCCTCTACCTTTCTCATAATATTTAGATTTCCTAAATTTCTTCTTGTATTTGGGTTTGTACCCATAGTTCTATGGTGTGTAAATGGCTCTTCTACAGAATGCATAAGATTGTTTCTTTACTTCTTGATTTGCCATTTCTTCTGTACATTTATCTCTAAGGTATCGGTATGTATAAGCAATTCTAGGTCCTATTCCTAGGTTTTCTATTGTTCCATAACGCTTTATTCAATCGTCATGAATTTGTTTTCCTAAAGTTCCTGGTAGTTTTTGGAAATATGTATCTGCTAAGACATCATCTAATGCTCTATTTGTTAATGCTATATTACGCATAAAATCTCTAGAGAATTCATTAATGTAGTCGAATTTTGAAATAGATAGTTGTTCTAGGTTCCTAATTGCATGGTCTTGTTGAATTACAGTATCTGCTTGTGGTGTTGTACATATGACTATAATTCTTATTAAGTTTGTGAAATTATTGGGATTATTTCCCATTGCTTTTATGTTGTTTAACTTGTCTGGATGTTTAGTCTTATATGCCATATACAGGCCATGAGCTGTTTCTCCTAAGAATGTTTCTAAATAGGCAAACATATTTGTTTCGTCTTTATTAGCTAATCTTGCCCATTCCTGGATAATTAGCTGTTCCCAATCTTGTATAAGGGAGTTATACTGCTGAGGGATTACATAATCTAGGTTTAACAATCTCGGGTTATAAGGGATATTCTTATAAGGTTTTCCAAAGGATTTTAATCCTTCGTTAGCTGGGTTGTACTCCCTTGACTATTTCCATATTGGTCTGTCTAGTGGTCCAGTCATATATTCATCTAATGGATTATAGACATCACCATATGAACTTTCTCCATTAGCCATAAAGGCTGCTTCTGTTTTATGGATACTATCTGGTCCTAATTTGCCTTCTTGGAATAGATCTATTTTTTCTATATGATATTTCTTTTTTATTTCTTCTTCAGCTTCGGAATAGGTCATTCCTAAATCACTCAGTAATTCTATAGTAATATCGTCTAATACTTCTCTGATATTATATATCTAAAAATCCATTTTAAAGATTTCTTCTCTAGTTTTAGTCTGTATTTGACTAATAAGAACTTCTTGTTCTTCTTCTAGCTGATCTTCATTTATTCTTGTGTAATTTCCTAAGTCTGTGAAGTTTTCCTCTGTATCACTTTCATCATAAGTTGGTTGTTCTTCTTCATTAAAAAGTGATATTTCCTTTCTTTTTTCTTCTAATTGTTTTTCTAATCGATCAATTTCTCTTATCTTTCGACCTTCTTCTGTGTATATCTTAGCACTAGTGTATCTATGACAATCTGTAAATAAGATATAATTAAGTCTTTTACTAATATAATCTTTTTCTGCCTTTGCTATTTCTATTTTTCTTCTTAATTCTTCTAAATCTTTAGCTATTTCACTGAGTTCGTGGTTTGCTAAGCTATATTCTGTATCATTTTCTTCAGTTTCTATATCTAAATCTAGTTTTTCATACTCTCCGAATCTAACTGAAAGTCTTCCTTTGCTATCTTTATACATATAACTACTTTGTGGGACTAAAGGACTATTTTTATTGTTTTGAAATAATTTTGAGAGTTTCCATTCTTCTCCTGCTAAGATTTCTTTATCTATAACTGTTGGTTCTATCATTTTTATTCCTTTAGACATCATAGTTTTAATAACTTTATCTACTTCTAACTTATACTTTGTTGTAGTAGTTTTACTGAGTTTAGCTATAGTTCCTATTGTTACTGACAAGTTATTGCCTTTGTAACCTTCAAAACCCTTGGTTTTAACTATAATACTGAGGTTATTAGTATCTTTTACTGATTTTAAGAGATCTGGTACACAGTAGAATAATCCTCTATTAGATGATAGATCTACTTCCATTCCTGACAGAATGGCTTTATCTGGGTCTGTCCAGCTATTGTCTACTATTAATAACAAGGCTTTAGTTCCTGTTTCTTTTCTAATTCTGGCTTTAACTCCTATAATTATCATGCCTAGATGAAGATAATTGCGCTTTTTTGTTTTGGTTTTGACTGTCTGTGGTTATATAAGTTCTATATTTTTAGATCCACTTATTATGCTAATGGCTTCTTCTCTATATGTTCTAAATACTATGGTTGATCTGTCGTATATTCCTTGATTATATAGAATCTTTGGTTCTAACAATTTTACTCTATTATTTCTAAATCTGTCTAAGCTTTGCTCTATATCTATTAATTCTTCTAATTGGGATATAGGCTCTTTCTTAGTTAACCACTTAAAAGGACTAAATCTTTTATTAATGTCTAATTCTTCTGCTGTTATTGTGCTTAGAGATCTATTTAAAGATCTGCTTGTTCCTGGAAAACTGGTCATTTTGCTGGTTTTGGTATAAAATATTTAAACTCTGTTACCGGCTTATCTTTTTTTATTATTCCTTCTGGAGACACACTAAGATTCTTAAAAGCTTTAATTAAACTTTCTTCGTTTGGAGCCGAAGTCTGTCCTTTGACACTTCTAAGTTCGTCTTTTAATTCTCTTATTTGTTGTTTTAGATCTAAAATTAATTCTGTTAAAATATTAAATCTAATTGTATTGTACTTATCTCCTTTTGTTGGTGGATTATAAGTTGCAAATTTGTTATATGTAAAATCTAAATATTATTTTGATTTCTTTTCAGCTGTTAAATAGTCTTCTTTATTTTTTCGGGACATTAACCTATCACTAATTCTTTTACCTCTTGAAGCAAAGCTTCAACCTTACTTAATTTATCTGCTGTTTGGTTTAAGATCTTTTTAGTCTCTAATTCTATGAGTTAGGCTTGTTTTGTTGTATGTCAAAACTAAGCCGTTTAACCTCTTCCTTAGTAGGAGTTTTATCTTTTAAGGTCTTAACTTCTTTGCTTAATGAGCTAATATGTGATCTTAGGAAATCGTTATTATTCTGGACTTCTTTTAAGAGTTTTCTATTATCTATAAAGGCTCTGATTATTTTATCTAAAGATTCGTGATAATTCTGTCTTTCTAGGTTATCTGCTAGACTAATTAACAAGTATGTTATGCTATTAAGGTGGGAACTGTCACTGTGTAATTTATGATTAAACTTACTATCAAATCTACAAAGAAACTTGTTTTTTCCTAATGAAACAAAATGTCTATCTTTGGAGTTATAAGCAAGATCTAAGTATGCAATTGTCTCTAAATTTTCTTCAATGATTAAAACGCCTTATAGCTTTTTCGCTGTTCATTTAAGTTTTTTCTATCAATAAATACTCATAAATATCTTTATGACAAAGGTATAAAATTAAATAACAATATTACCTTGAGACTGCCTATTATTTGCCGGCGACGTACTACACCCTGGTTTCCGTCCTGTGGCCTCGAACAGTCTTTCAGCTAGAATCGTTACTTGCTCTGATACCAAATTAAAGAGGTAGATGCCCCTCTTTAGGATCTCTGCGGAATTGATTGAGTATTTGAAGATTAAGAACAAAAAATTACTAGGCTACTTTAAGCTATAAGAATGAAGTTTTTAACAAGAAAACATGGTGTTTATTGCTTTTTGGGTGTTTCTGGGTGGATACAAGAATTCACTCTGCTTACAACTGATGCAGAATGAAGGTATTTATAAAAACTATAGAGTATAAACACTATGTTTTCTTGCTAAAAACCTCCTTCTTATAGCTTAAAGTAGCCTAGTAATTTTTTATTCTTAATCTTCAAATACTCTATCAATTCCGCAGAGATCCTAAAGAGGGGCATCTACCTCTTTAATTTGGTATTAGAGCAAGTAACGATTCTAGCTGAAAGGCTGTTCGAGGCCACAGGACGGAAACCAGGGTGTAGTACGTCACCGGCAAATAATAGGCAGTCTCAAGGTAGTATTGTTATTTAATTTTATATCTTTGTTATAAAGATATTTATAAGTATTTATTGATAGAAATAACTTAAATGAACAATGAAAAAGCTATAAGGCGTTTTAATCATTGAAGAAAATTTAGAGACAATTGTATACTTAGATCTTGCTTATAACTCCAAATATAGACATTTTGTTTCATTAGGCAAAAACAAGTTTCTTTGTAGATTTGATAGTAAGTTTAATCATAAATTACACAGTGACAGTTCCACCTTAATAGCATAACATACTTGTTAATTAGTCTAGCAGATAACCTAGAAAGACAGAATTATCACGAATCTTTAGATAAAATAATCAGAGCCTTTATAGATAATAGAAAACTCTTAAAAGAAGTCCAGAATAATAACGATTTCCTAAGATCACATATTAGCTCATTAAGCAAAGAAGTTAAGATCTTAAAAGATAAAACTCCTACTAAGGAAGAGGTTAAACGGCTTAGTTTTGACATACAACAAAACAAGCCTAACTCATAGAATTAGAGACTAAAAAGATCTTAAACCAAACAACAGATAAATTAAGTAAGGTTGAAGCTTTGCTTCAAGAGGTAAAAGAATTAGTGATACGTTAATATCCCGAAAAAATAAAGAAGACTATTTTACAGCTTAAAAGAAATCAAAAGAATATTTAGATTTTACAGATAACGAATTTGCAACTTATAATCCACCAACAAAAGGAGATAAGTACAATACCATTAGATTTAATATTTTAACAGAATTAATTTTAGATCTAAAACAACAAATAAGAGAATTAAAAGACGAACTTAGAAGTATCAAAGGACAGACTTTGGCTACAAACGAATAAAGTTTAATTAAAGCTTTTAAGAATCTTAGTGTGTCTCCAGAAGGAATAATTAAAAAAGATAAGCCTGTAACAGAGTTTAAATATTTTATACCAAAACCAGCAAAATGACCAGTTTTCCAGGAACAAGCAGATCTTTAAATAGATCTCTAAGCACAATAACAGCAGAAGAATTAGACACTAATAAAAGATTTAGTCCCTTTAAGTGGTTAACTAAGAAAGAGCCTATATCCCAATTAGAAGAATTAATAGATATAGAGCAAAGCTTAGACAGATTTAGAAATAATAGAGTAAAATTGTTAGAACCAAAGATTCTATATAATCAAGGAATATTCGACAGATCAACCATAGTATTTAGAACACATAGAGAAGAAGCCATTAGCATAATAAGTGGATCTAAAAATATAGAAGTTATATAACCACAGACAGTCAAAACCATAACAAAAAAACGCAATTATCTTCATCTAGGCATGATAATTATAGGAGTTAAAGCCTGAATTAGAAAAGAAACAGGAACTAAAGCCTTGTTATTAATAGTAGCCAATAGCTGGACAGACCCAGATAAAGCTATTCTGTCAGGAATGGAAGTAGATCTATCATCTAATAGAGGATTATTTTACTGTGTACCACATCTCTTAAAATCAGTAAAAGATACTAATAACCTCAGTATTATAGTTAAAACCAAGGGTTTTGAAGGTTACAAAGGCAATAACTTGTCAGTAACAATAGGAACTATAGCTAAACTCAGTAAAACTACTACAACAAAGTATAAGTTAGAAGTAGATAAAGTTATTAAAACTATGATGTCTAAAGGAATAAAAATGATAGAACCAACAGTTATAGATAAAGAAATCTTAGCAAGAGAAGAATGGAAACTCTCTGAATTATTTCAAAACAATAAAAATAGTCCTTTAGTCCCACAAAGTAGTTATATGTATAAAGATAGCAAAGGAAGACTTTCAGTTAGATTCGGAGAGTATGAAAAACTAGATTTAGATATAGAAACTGAAGAAAATGATACAGAATATAGCTTAGCAAACCACGAACTCAGTGAAATAGCTAAAGATTTAAAGAATTAAGAAGAAAAATAGAAATAGCAAAGGCAGAAAAAGATTATATTAGTAAAAGACTTAATTATATCTTATTTACAGATTGTCATAGATACACTAGTGCTAAGTTATACACAGAAGAAGGTCGAAAGATAAGAGAAATTGATCAATTAGAAAAACAATTAGAAGAAAAAAGAAAGGAAATATCACTTTTTAATGAAGAAGAACCACCTACTTATGATGAAAGTGATACAGAGGAAAACTTCACAGACTTAGGAAATTACACAAGAATAAATGAAGATCAGCTAGAAGAAGAACAAGAAGTTCTTATTAGTCAAATACAAACTAAAACTAGAGAAGAAATCTTTAAAAAGGATTTTCAGATATATAATATCAGAGAAGTATTAGACGATATTATTATAGAATTAATGAGTGATTTAGGAATGACCTATTCCGAAGCTGAAGAAGAAATAAAAAAGAAATATCATATAGAAAAAATAGATCTATTAGGACCAGATAGTATCCATAAAACAGAAGCAGCCTTTATGGCTAATGGATAAAGTTCATATGGTGATGTCTATAATCCATCAGATGAATACATGACTGGACCACCAGACAGACCAATATGGAAACAGTCAAGGGAGTACAATCCAGCTAAAGAAGGATTAAAATCCTTTGGAAAACCTTATAAGAATATCCCTTATAACCCTAGATTGCTGAACCTAGATTATGTAACCCCTCAGCAGTATAACTCCCTTATACAAGATTGGGAACAACTAATTATCCAGGAATGGGCAAGATTAGCTAATAAAGACGAAACAGATATGTTTGCCTATTTAGAAACATTCTTAGGAGAAACAGCTCATGGCCTGTATATGGCATATAAGACTAAACATCCAGACAAGCTAAACAACATAAAAGCAATGGGAAATAATCCCAATAATTTCACAAACTTAATAAGAATTATAGTCATAGGTACACCACCACAAGCAGATACTGTAATTCAACAAGACCAAGCAATTAGGAACCTAGAACAACTATCTATTTCAAAATTAGACTACATTAATGAATTCTCTAGAGATTTTATGCGTAATATAGCATTAACAAATAGAGCATTAGATGATTCCTTAGCAGATAAATATTTCCAAAAATTACCAGGAACTTTAGGAAAACAAATTCATGACGATTGGATAAAGCGTTATGGAACAATAGAAAACCTAGGAATAGGACCTAGAATTGCTTATACATACCAATACCTTAGAGATAAATGTACAGAAGAAATGACAAATCAAGAAGTAAAGAAACAATCTTATGCATTCTATAGAAGAGCCATTTACACACCACAGAACTATGAGTACCAACCCAAATACAAGAAGAAATTTAGGAAATCTAAATATTATGAGAAAGGTAGAGGCAAACCTCAAAAAGGACACCATTTCAGTAAGCCAAAAAACAGAAGTTGCCAATGTTTTATCTGCGGAGAAGGACATTTTGCTAGAACACGTCTAAAAAAGTATAAAAACCAATAACGATCTTACTTAGTAGAAGAAGCAAAAAAGGTAGGATTTGATAATAATATTAAAGATGCAGACTCAAATGACGACTCAGTATATAGTTTTATAGAAGAAGATGAAACAGAAATAGAATATATTATGACTAATACAGAATGTGAACACCATTGGGTTCATAGAAGAGGAACAGAAGATAAACCATGTCATTTATGTCAATGGTTTCCAGCAATAGAATTAAGATACCAATGTAATGCTTGCTTGTTAAAAGCTTGTAGACATTGCTTAGAAAAACCAGAAGAAGAACTAGTACCAAGAACGATTGAAATAGGAGAAAGTAGTTCCAATATTCTTAATAGAATAGAAATTATAGAAGAACAAGTAGCAGAAACTATTAGAAGGGTTAAAAGAATAGAAGAAAAACAACCCTTAGCACCAGAAATAGAGCAGTCTCTTCAAAATGAAGAAGACACTATGAGTTACATTCAGACCCCACTATATACTAGCCAGGAGGGTTTACAAGTAGCCTGCAAACTATGGTTTGACCACCAAGCCACAGTTGAAACTTATGCTATAGTAGATACAAGGTGCACTAAGAGCCAGATCACTACGAACCTAGTCCCAGCTCAATTCAAAATAAAACATAAAGATATTATCACCAATATTTTAGCAGATGGGAAAACATGTTTAATAGAATACTATGTTAAACCCACAGCCATACAATTTAAAGATTTTACAGGAGGATATAGCCAAAAATATGACATCCCTCAAATCAACATTTCACCAGCCTATAATTCCGAAGCCAGTTCTTGTTAGGCTTAAATTTCATAATTTCTCAACAAGGTAGTATCTCTATTACTCTGAACAACATTACAATCAGTAAAAATATTTACCATATCCCAACACGTTATTATCAGCTAAAATCAGAATTGCTGCGAAAGCGTGGTGGACAGAATAAGGAATTAGATTTTTTAGGAGAAAAAAATCAATTATAGCCTGAATCAGAAGCAGTAAGTTTCCTTCAGTATGAGGAGTTTAGAGAACTAGAAAAGGGTGTAATATACACCAAACTTCCAATGTATCCTACAATTCAAAAACTTAGAACTAAAGGCTTAATTGCCAATGATATTAGCAAATGTAGAGTTAAAACAGTTATTAATCAACAGGCGAAAAATCCAAATATAACTATCACTACAGCTAATATAGACTATTCCCCTACAGAAAAAGAAGAATTTAAAAAACAAATAAATGAAATGCTCAAAGCGGGATTAATTGAAAAATCAAATAGTCCTCATAGGAGTGCAGCCTTCATAGTCCAAAACCACAGTGAACTTAAGCGAGGGAAAACTCGTATAGTTTATAATTACAAAAGGCTAAATGCTATTTAGTAGATGATGGTTACTGTATACCTAATAAGGATACATTAATCAATTTAATCCAATATAGAAATATATTTAGTAAATTTGATCTAAAATCAGGATATAACCAGATTAAACTAACAGACAGTTTTAAACCATGGACAGCATTCATTTGTAGTGAAGGTCATTTTCAATGGAAAGTTCTTTCATTTGGCTTAAAAAATGCTCCAGCTATATTCCAGAGATTTATGGATAACATCTTTGGAAAATTAAATTTTTGCTTTGTTTATATTGACGATATTTTAGTTGCTTCAAAATCTATACAGGAACATACAAAACACTTAGAAGAAGTTTTCAACATCATAGAAAGAGAAAGAATTGTAATAGCTGATTCCAAAATGGAATTGTTTAAGAAAAAGATACAGTTCTTAGGATTAGAAATTGGCAATGGAAAAATTCAATTACAAGATCACATTGCTAAAAATATATTAGAATTCCCAGATAAAATGGAAGACAGAAAACAGCTTCAAGCCTTCTTAGGACTTTTAAATTATGCTATAAAATTTATCCCAAACCTATCAAAATTAGTAGGACCATTATATGGCAAAACTTCAAAGAACGGACAAAAATACTTTAACCAAGAAGATGTCCAGCTAGTTTTATAAATTAAAGAAAACGTAAAAACACTTAAACTATTAGAATTACCCTTAAGCACAGACTATCTCATTATCGAAACAGATGGTAGCAAAGAAGGATGGGGAGCAGTATTGCTAACCAAACCTAATAAATAGTTCTAAAGTAGAGGGAAAATTAGCAGGGTATGCAAGTGGAAACTTCAAACCCAGTACTAATTGGTCTTCAATAGATTACGAAATACAAGCAGTCATAAACGCCCTAGAAAAGTTTAAAATACATCTAGATAGAGAAATCACAGTTAGAACAGATTGTGAAGCCATAGTTAAATTTATTAAAAACAGCAATAGTAAGAAAGTTAATAATAAACGTTGGATTAACTTCCAAGATCTAATTGCGGGAAAAGGCTATCAGATAGTGTTTGAACACATCAAAGGTATAAATAATAATCTAGCTGATGTGTTGTCTCGAATAATTGACAGATACGTACAGAAGAATGGATAAAGCTAATAAGCTTAAATCCAGCAGTTCTACACACAGAGCTAGCTCGTCTAGCAACCAGGTAAAAATTGAAGAATTTTCCTTCGGGAAAAATCAATTATACAGTGTTGAACCAAGTAATGGATTCAAACCCTTGAAAGGTGAAACATTAGATAAAACACAGCAAGTTATCTGTGATAACTTATGGGTCATGCAGATTACACAACATAAGGTATTGACATTGAATTGTCTTACCTATTATTTTAATAAAATACAGCAAAAACCCCTTTCAAAAAATTTTAGGTTCTATTCAGTGGTACGTGGTCGAAGACCTGGAGTCTATCGCACATGGCACCAAGTGTTACAACAAATAGAGGGTTTTTCAGCCCCCTTGTTTAAAGGGTTCCATAATTTTGGAGAAGCAATGGATTTTGCCAAACTAAAATTAGGACCAAATTTCTTTGTAGCAGATAAAGGTGTTGATACCACCCTAAACTCAGTACAAAGAGGAGAATTCAATCCCTCCTCTTCACAGCCTGGAACCCCTGTTCCAGATCCTACTCACAGCATAGGTTTTTACCCTCCAAGTTACTTACAAAAATTAGTACAGTCAAACCCTAATAAGGCTATGAATGATCAGTTCTTTAAATTTCAGAAGGAAATGATAGAATTACAAAAAGAATGTGCTTATAAGGCCAATACAATTGACCTTATTGGAAAACACAACTGCAATCTTGTAGCAGAACTGCATCATCTTAGACAAGAACTCACAGAATTATCAGAGCAAAACAGCAGCCTTAAAACTCAGCTAGCTACATATTCTACCTCCTTTATTAAAAAAGGATTGAAACCACATAAAAATATTCCTTTCCACTACCTTAAACCCAGACTCAAACTAAAAACACAAGAAACACTACAGCAACTACTAGAAATATATGGTAGAACAGACGTAGTAGAAATCATAGCACAAAAGGTTGAAGATAGTGTAATACAACACGTGATCAGCCTCCAGAAAAAGTTAGTAGAAATACACTTTGGGGAACCAATTAATGAAAGAAAAATCCAAGGCGTAGATATTCAACAGGAAATCTTGACAATAATGTGTCAAGAAGTAAATGCAGAAGAAATAGTTTATACAGGTCTCTTCAAGGCAAATATTAAACTATACAGCACCAACTTAAGCAGAGCAGAGATAGTTGATCTATTAGATCATGGGATGATCAACCTACTCTATTACAAAAATAATAGTGATATTCCAGCAGGACTAGGTGAAAGACTCACCTATTGCATACAGTATTGCAATATAGGTGAACCTAACATGACAATCGGATCAAGTATAGTCCAAGTTATCAGCACCTTAGGTCTACACCAACGACCAGCTTACCAACAATATTATATTGATCCAATGTTTATAGTCCACAACAGCACTTCTCAAAATTTCCAGTATGTTAATAAGCCAAAATTATACAAATGGCTTATGCAGCGAAAACCATCAAGAAACTCCAACTAGCGTCACAGTAAAGGACCATATTTCAAGATATGGGGACCATCGACTATCAAGCTCAACATTCCTCCATATGGAGAACCATTAGAGGATGTTGAAATGTCTGAACAATATCCTAGTGATGAAGATGGAGATACGAACATAGATCTATAGGGATGAGATCCGTACGATTAGTCTCTTACTATTTTACACTGTATTAATGGACGATGAGTCATCATCCATTATTTAGCTTTTCTTTAAAAAGCAAACACGTTTTTTATGCTTTTGTATCTCTTTAAACCAGAGCCGTTAGTTTTAGAAAAGTAAAGGTCTCTTTGTAAAAGCAAGGGTGAGTCACCCCTCTGCTTTAGTAGTAATAGTACTCTATAGTTTTTATAAATACCTTCATTCTGCATCAGTTGTAAGCAGAGTGAATTCTTGTATCCACCCAAAAACACCCAAAAAGCAATAAACACTATGTTTTCTTGCTAAAAACCTCCTTCTTATAGCTTAAAGTAGCCTAGTAATTTTTTGTTCTTAATCTTCAAATACTCTATCAATTCTGCAGAGATCCTAAAGAGGATTTTAGTGAAAAATTCAGCAATAGAAGAGGATCCTTGTTCAATCTGTCTAAGAGACTGTTGAACTGAATATAATTGTGGACCTGAGATGATAGAATATCTATCATTCAGATCCTTCCAAATCTCACTTGCTATTGAGAAGTACAATACACTCTTTGCAAGAGTAGTATCCAGAGATCTCAGAATGTAAGAAATAATCATGTTATTACACCTCTCCCAAGCAGTATAGAGAGAATATGTAATATCTGATTTCTTCAAAGTTCCATCCACAAAAACAAGCTTATTTTTCATTGATAAAGCTAATATCATCCCTCTCTTCCAATCGGCAAAGTTTTCACCATTGATTTTTTCAGAAACTACGGGAAATGTAGGATTTTCATAAGGATGTATGTAGTAAACAGAAGTAGTATCCTAAAGAGGATTCAAAATGTTCTGGTTCTGGTTTTGGTTACTGTTTTCTGTAAAATCTGGCATTTTGAGATGAATTTTTGAAAGAACTTTGATGAAATGAGGTTTAAGAAATGAGATCAGAAGGAAATCAAGAAGAAATATGAGCAATCAACAAGAGAAAATTGAACTGGAAGATGATTTGTAATGAAAGTTTGCATTTAACATTCAGATTTTCATAATCTGAGAATTACTTTGCTCAATACTGAAGAATTAACTTCTAACTTGTATCAATTATCAAATTTGCAATCTGATTTTGCAATCAACAATATGTAATCAACAATTTTGAGATTTAGTAGAATTTACCTACTTGAATTCAGCTGGAAAAATCAGCTTCCTATAGAATCGATCTTGATTTTTGATGAGAAATCAATGTATTTTGCGCAGAATTTTCATAAAACTATCAGAGAATTATATTGCTCTGATACCATGTTATAATTCTCAGTATTTTACTGATTGAACTCTTAGAGAAATTGAGCGAGAAAAGAAGAATTCTAGCTTTTCATTATTTGTGAAATGTCTGAATGATTACAAACTACAGCTGAAATGAATTTATACAAAGTAATAACAATTGCCACATAGGAAAGACCCACAAATCATTCCTGCCACGTAGGAAAGATCCAGATGTTATTACATCCAAAATATCTAGAGCTCATAACTAACTTCCTGAAATCCAACTGACTGAGCTGAACACCGAGCTGAACCTGATCCAACTGACTGAGCTGAGCTTGCTTCAGCAGCTTCAATAACTTCAATAGAGGGTGAAGAATGAGAAAGGTAACACACCTCTCCATGAAGCAGTATTGGCCAATGATATTGATATGGTGAGAGAATTATTAAACCTTGAAGAGGAGTTAGCTGGGTATGTGAATAATTTAGATGAGACACCTTCTGATCTGCTCTCCAAAACTGATTGTAAGTTAGACGATTTCGATCTAGGTACTTTCTGGATATATATTCATTGCAATTGCATGCATCAACTAGGTTGCTTGAATCTTATGCAGTTGATTCAGAGCGTTGGACTGGGGCAAACAAAACTATCATAACCCGTAAAGGTTCGTTTGGTTAGTGGTACTAAATGGTAGTAATGGTAATGGTTTCTACTTTATCTCAAAAACACTTATTTTCTTCCTAAAATTTCATTACCATCCATTACCACTTGGAAAGGTGGTATTGAGTGGTAATGAAAATTTATGAAGGAAAACCTACGTTTTGGCATCAAGTTTCATTACCATGGATATTGACTTGAAAATATCTTCACAAATTTACACTAAAAACATTACTATTACAACCATTTAGTACCACTAACCAAACGAGCCGTAAGTGTCATAGTGCGGACTATATCCATGACAAGGATGGTCTTACCCCCTTCCGAAGAGCAGCTCGAGATGGTAATTTTAGACTGCTCCAACTTTTAGGCGTCCACCATCCACAAGTTGAAATCTGCGACTATAGTGGGAAGACATTTTGGCACCTCCTTGCGGATCGAGCAGCCAGCAAGGACCCATATAATGATCTGCTTGTACCCTCCATACGGAACTTGCTTTATGCGGAATTAATCAAACAATAGCAAAACCTTGTATCTAGCGGACAATGATGGAAATACGCCATTGCATCTGGCCATCAAGAACAATCACTTTATGCTTTTAACAATTTTCCTTCAATATCCACTACCTCGGCCTGAACTTTTGTATATACCAAACACGAAAGGTGTCAAGCCCAGAGATTTAATTGCAGCCGCACTTCATCTTCCTGCCGATGTAAATAGTTATCTTGTTGCTGCAGCATTTCCCTGGAATCCTACCATACCATATAATTGCAGTTTCATTGCCTACATATGATCGCCACTTAATTTGGTTTCCTCTTGACTTCATAGTTCGAGAAGTTCATGTGGAAACAAGGTAGTTTTCTAGGCACTCGAAGCTCCTACGGCATCCCTACCACGGAATTGAACAATTATGCTGGCACTCTTGGTTTAGTCGCTGCTCTTTCGGCAACAATAACATTCACAGCAGGATTCACAGAGCCGGGTGGATTAAACCAAGATAACGGGATTCCAGTGTATTTGAAGGAAGTAGCATTCCAAGTGTTTATGGTATCAGACATACTTGCATTATGCCTTTCTGTGATGGTTCTGTTTTGCCTCTTGTGGATCTTGACTACGGGCAATGAAGAGCAATCGGCGAAGCTGGTGGATTTGAGTGTGTTCTTGTTACAATCGTCTTTCTACATGACTCTTTTGGCTTTCATGACGGGTGTGTATGTGACCACCTTTGCTACTATCCCTTGGATTGCTATCTTCAGTTGCGCGCTTTGCTCTTTGCTAGTGGTACTCATGCATAAACGTTTTGTTATGAAGCTTCTCGTCCCGTGTTATACAAAAATACTCATAGTACGACATGCTATTTATTCTTATGTTTATGAAGTCATGTCGTACCGAAGATATAATCACAACTTTTGTAGCAGCACCACATTGAGGGCTATCTTTAGTTGCTGATTCTTTGTTCCTTGTAAGATATAAGCCCCTAAGGAGTAAGCTATAGCCAAGATACTACAGCAAATGCTCGTCTATCTCTATGACTACAACAACAGTGCTATGTGCTACTCCTGCTCATCACTTATATACTACATTGCGGTACTAGCTTCCTTGGATGTGATTAGAAAGGACAAACAATCTGTGTTTTCTTTCTTTAGTGGAAAGAAACAAAGACTTTTATCAACAATAAGAAACATGGAATGTCTATCGTGTAAACCTTATTTGATCTTTCGCCATTGTTGTTTGGATAGGATTTTTTGTTATCCAATGCAATTTTTAGCCATACTATCTTTTGTGATAGTTCTACTTCTAACAAATGATAATGATAGTATATAGTATTAAGGGAATAATAGTATCTTTTGTGATAGTTCGAACAACTAATAGAAAAGTTCAGTTCAGCAAATATGAGTTAAAACAATAAGAGAAAAAAGTTCAGTTTAGCAAAAATAAGTTGACGAAATTAGATACGTTACAAAAGAAAAAGGCAGTAGATCGATTATTCCTGTCAATCACCTTGGCTCTACGTTTTATCCACCATAGGGTACAGTAATGATTTACTATTACTATTACTATTAGCTACTAAAGCTAAATGGTAGCCTCCTAATAAAGGAATTAGAAGTGTTCTAAAAGACAATAATCACAACACTGAGTGATGAGACATCACAATTTCACAACATGCAAAAGATGCTTTGCCATAATGCCATGGTCACATGTATAGCAAACAAACAGTGGCAGGAAATTGAAAACAAATGAGGAAGGGAATATGTCTATGATGAGGGGAATTTTTGTCTCTTTAACTTCAAGACAATTCTATAAAAAACAGAACAATCCTAAAAAGGAAAGGGGAAGAATTAAAGATTAATTAGAATGCTTACCTTATAAGTATTCATCTTGGTAGAGCCTAAGATGCCTTTTGACTAAAATATGCTTATAAACAATGAAGGGTTGAAAAACTAATGTTTTTTTTTTTTAGTTTTTTTATAGAACTAGAAACATAAATATAAAAACCAAAATAAATAGTATATGGAACAAACATGAACAATTAACTACTAATAAAGTAGAAGAACAACAAATTAAATAATGACATTGGAACATCTTAAACCCCAAAAGAAATTATAATTAATATCACAAAGATCATCAAGCTAAGCTTCTAAACATACACCTAAATTGATTAATCATCCATCCGCTAAATAAAGGGCAAAAAGAAGTCCTAATTAACCTTACTATATTACCACTGAAATCTAGCTAATTCTTACAAGAGCTAACCCACAAATAAAAGCAATTCTAGTATGTTTTTGACAAAATCTTGTTAGTCCAAACTGCAAAGCTAACAACAATATTATCAACCATATAATTCAAAATTTGTCACCCTTTCTAGTAAGGAGGACGAGGAGGAGGTGCCCAAAACATATCATGAGGCAACTGCCCATTAGGGAGCAAATTAGGAGGCAGATTATATATAGGCATTGGCATTGAAGACGTACTTGGATCAGGTGCTGCAGCAGCTCCTCCTCCTGTCAAACCACTCCCATGTGATTGTTGAGATGCCGAACCTCCTCCACCGCTTGTCGGCCCGGCCTGCTGTGCTGCTTCAGGTGTCCCGGTTCCGGTTCCGCTCCCGCCTCCAGCATCCCCCTCGGTTATTGCATTGGCCTCTTGATCTTGATCAACTGGAAGTCGCTCATAAGTGGCATTGCTAAAGGTGGCAGCAATGACTAACACAGGACCTGATGCGATCAACGGCCCTACAACACCACCACCAACCACCTGACCTTGACCACCAGCTAAATACACTGTTAACCCAGTTGCACCAGGTGGGGATGGCGAGGGGAGAAACGCACCTGAAAGCGAGAGGATCTCAAATCGGCCATGAAGGGTTACAACCCCACCTGGTGCAGCAGGTTGGCGGAGTGTCACATTAGTAACAATCCCACTCCCACTCAGCACCGACACACCACGGTGTCGGCGCTGAGCAAAAGTAGCTAAACTATCGGCAATATCAGCACCAGTTGTAACCTCCAATACATGACTTCTCAATGCATTGGGGCTTTCTTTAGTGATCACAATTGGTGGCTTTGGCTTATTTTTCGATCCGGGAGGACGGCCTCTCGGCCTCCTCCCACTACTACCACCACTATTACCACCACTACCAAACTCCACCATCTCAAGCCCACCACCACCACCACCACCGGGATTCTGATTGTCTTCTGACTCAGGGTTATTCTCCCTGCTGTCATCCGATTCCGGGTTCGGATCACCGTTGTTATTGATGTTATTGTTGTTGTCATTGTTTTGTTGGTCACCCTTATTTTGGTCAGAAGACAATTGTTCAACCCCTCTCATGGCTACATTACCAGCCCACCACCTGTTTGACATCTTTTTCAATAAATCCAACCAACTCACACCAAATATTACACCCAATATGACACTATTTCTTTTCTCTCTCCTGTCTTTTCTTTAGATTTAGAATTTCTTACCAAACAAAGGCCAATTTGATAAGGTAACTTGAACTTGGAATTAAGTCAAGGATAAAGCTAAGTGGAGCCACAACTTTCTTTTAGTAAAAATTGGTTTTTGTCAAAAAAAAAAAAACTACTCTACTATAGTTGTGTATGAGTTTGTTTGTTGAGCTTGCATTGAATTGGAATTGCTCCTCAAAAACACAACTTGTCTCTCTCTCTTTCTCTCCTAGATTCTAGTGCTTTTGCTTCTTTTGAGTTAAATAAGGAAAGCAATACAAGCAACCCCAACTCCAACTTCAAATTTCAATTTTTTCTTGATTTTCATTCCCTAAAACAATTTTTTTAACCAAAAAAAAAAAAAAAAAAACTTATTTGAGCTAATTTTACAAGGGAAAAAAAAAAGAACTTACAAAAGAGCTGCTTCAACACAGAAATGAAATGAACCCATCTCTGAGAATCTGAAACTTTGACATGCAAACTCAAGAAAAAAAAACCCAGAAGCTGAAATCTTTCAAATGAGGGGTCAAAAGTTCCTTTTTTTTTGTATTTTTTTTTTATAATATAGTACAATATAAGAGTGACCCACAAGAAAATCTCTTTCTCCCCTTAAATAATCTATATATAAATATAAATATACTAGTAGTAGTTTGTACTCTGTACCTTGTTCCAAAAAAAGAGAAGTAGGGTAAAGAAGAAGAGATAGATAAAGAAAGAAAAGCTGGGAAAAATCAGTGGTGAGGGGAGTAAGTAAAGAAGTAAGAAAGCAAAGGCGGTTAGTTAGTACGGCTTGTTGAGGAAGAAGAAGAATTATAGCCAGGGAGGGTATGTGTGGAAGGGGTTTTTTGGGTTTAGGATGATTTCCTTAAAGGGAGGGTCTGCTAACTTTGTAGTTTGTTCTTACCCCTTTTTTCTACTTTTCTCTAGGTGTGCAACTATGCTGCTGTGTCTGTGTGGGGTTTCTCTGCTCCTCTTTGCTTTTTATTTTTAGGGTATTTGATTGTCCTTGCAAAATCTTATATCCCCATCTATATAGGGATAGCGACAAATGTTCTTAGCAACTAGTATTTGTGCCAATTTAGGGTTTTTCTTAATGCGAAAACTATGGTTTATTTTCGTAATATTAACGCCTAGTTCTTTTGGACTGAGTGAAACTGAAGTGAATTTAACTGAACTGAACTAAGAGAAACTGAATTGTAGAGAGTAATTGAATTGAACTGAAATTAAGTCAAAAAGAACAGGGCCTATCTAGTTATTAGGCTCGGGCTATTCTCCGGGTAAGGAAATTTTTTATTTATTGATATTATACTTTGAGATGATAACACTAAATATCACTTGGTCTAGTTTTTAAGACTTTAGTATATAAACTTTAAGTCACGGGATTGAACCTTATACTATGTCATTTCTATTTTTTTAATTGTATGTGGATTACATGGAGTAAAATGCCCTTAAAGAGGGCGTCACATGGCACCATTCCTTGTTTAGGAACGCATTTTAATATATTAATATAGATATATGTAACATTTTGACTTTTACGTTTGGCAATACACAACTTTGACTATTAATGTTAGATAACTATTTGTTTGTGAAAATTATTAAAACTTGAAATCTTACAAGTAAAAATAGTGCAAAAGCCAAAACGTTGCAACTATTAAAAAATAGAGGAAGTAATAAAATTTTACGCATAGTAATATAGAATCCTGTTTTTTATCTACCACATTTTACTCTTCAATTTATGAGAGTTTCCACATAGTATCTTTTGGTTGTTGATTGTATTGCAAATCGAATGCAAAAGTCTATGAAAAAACTATTAGAAAATAAAAATGACTTTTTTCAGAGTGCATTTTCTTCACCTGAAAAAAATCTAACTTATCTGAACTGAACTTATTAGATCTGATTGACCTTGATTGACTCTCATTGAAACTTACTTTTGAGTGTTGTTTTAGGCATGATCAGACTAACTTATTGAACCTAAAACTTATTTTATAAGGTGAAGATAACACACCCACATCTATCCGAATTTTAATCAATGAGACTCTCCTTTACTATTTCACCATGTGAAAAAAACAACTATTTATCAAATACCCCCAATGTCTAAGGGACCCCCACTTGGAAGGAGGCACGTGGATATCAAAAGGCATACCCATCATAAAATAGTGGATTGTTGGTGGATTTGTTAGCTTATCCACCTTATATCCACGTGTTACCCTCATAAATATTTGTATCTCCTCCATATTCTTATAGATGCTCTATTTTGACTTGTATATTTGCCAATGCACAACATTTACCATTAATATATCTAATTTTAGTATTGCACATTTGTCATATAACTAAGAACCTTACAAAAATTGTTACCTCCCATAATTTCGCATGATCATTTTTTAGTATTTGCATCTAAGACTTTGGCTATTTAGCAAATGGTTTATTAAGAAAAAATATCCAAATGGTCAATATTAGGTGCATGTAACTGTAAGGCCGGTATAATATAAGTGAATAACGGTTATCTAATTGAATAATAGCGTGGATATGAATTTTAGATTTGTACGCACGTAAGCGGTCTGATAAAGATATTGGACACTTCCAACTTTCAAATGATCCCTAAATAGTAATGCTTTTTTTTTAAAACTAAACTTATTAATTCAGTCCAATAAAACAGGGCCTAAGTAGCGAATCGATAAGAATGGGACTTAAAATGTATGGGTGGGGACCGTGGCTCGTGGGGGGCACCCACATGGCCACATCCACCCCGTCCATTAGTAACCTAAATGGAAGAGGCAAGGCTCGATGGTATGGTGATTGGTGGGGTAATGTGCAACGTGCGCATGAGGTGAACCAACAACATTAAACAAGTCCCGACAAGTTATCAAATCACACCATTTACAGGCACAAAACACAGGCCACAGCACAGTAATTAACAACAAACATTAAGGGGAAAATGCCATGCTACCCGCCCTTAGTTAGCACTGCAGATGAGAGCAGAGCAGCACCTAGAAACTAACCAGCCACAATCTCTTTCTTTTTCTCCTGCCTGTGTTTGTATAATTGTGGATTCGTATGGTTGCAGCAGAAAGCCAGAAACCACCTTCATGAACTTCGCGCAAGTTTTGCGGCTCCCAAGGTTACAGGGAAGCCTCAAAGCTAGTACCCTATTCAACTTGCTAAACTTTACCTTCTGACACCCATTCTCATCTTTCCATACTCTTCTTTTTTTTTTTTATTATTATCACAATTAATTCCCCATAAATAAATACGACAATTCCTCCCACGAGGCCACGAGTATGAACTGTAAAACATTGTTTTTTATATGGTTTTTTTTTTTTCATTTTTCAAATTTTTTTGAGAATTTTAATTGTTGTTCAATGTTTATACTATTACTACTTACTACTTTTATAGTCTTTTGCTATCTTGTGTTAAGTGTGACTTTTGTTTTGTTTTGTTTTGTTGTATTCTTTTTAATTCTACTCCTTCCTTTAATTGATTTAATACTCCTACTTCCCACAAGGCCACAAATACAATCTTTGTCAATAATAGGATAAATATAATGTTCAAATGGCATGTTCTATTCTTTTTACAGGTTGATTTTTCACAATTTTGCAATATGAACTCTTCTCATTATAATCTCTAGTTATATATTACTTCCTCCATTCTTTTTCAATTTACATTTTGACTTTTCTACTAGTTATTGTTCACACTTTGATTGTGTATGATGGTCTATACACAAGGATAAACATAGGCTATGTTTAGTTCACCTGAAATTTACTAATCTGAACTTATCTGATTTGATCTGGTCTGATCTGAACTTATTTTTTCTGATCTGATCTGATCTGAACTTATCTTTTACAAAACACATTATTACTAATGTTATTATTACTTTGTATTTCATTACTTAGTATTACTATTACTATTATTTTATTACTATGCACAACTTTCAATAATAATAATAATAAATATATAATAATAATATTATTATAATAATAATAATTTTATAATAATATAATAATAATAATAATAGCATAATTAGTTTTTTTTTTTTGAAAAAGAACACATTAGTATATGAACATACAATTAAAAATAAAAGACCAATGATTCTTGGGTCCAATGGTATGGCTTTCTACCTCCCACATGGGAGACCAAGATTCAAATCTTGGTGGAGGCATATATTTCAAAATTGTTGTAGGTGGAGGAGGGGGGTTGGGGCTTGTTGGGTCTCTAGGTGAGTGACCTTGTGCGAGGGCAGCCAAGAGGAAATTCATCTTACCACGAGGTTCCCGAAAGAGGCCTAAAAAAAATAAAAATAAAAGAATACACATTTTAGGTAAAAAAAAACATATTGTTCATGGTAAAGAGAACATATTGTTTATGTTCAAGGTCCGTTAATAATAAGAATTTAGGTAGTAATGAAAAGAACATATAATGATATTAAAAAAAAAACATATACTGAAAGAGCATACAAAATCTATTTAAAGAACACAATGTAAAAATAAAAGATAGATATTATTTTTATATTGATGACATGTTTGGATTTAACTAACAACATAGTACTTTGTTACATCAATAAATTATTCTTTTTTATTATAAATAAACCTATAAATATATATAATCATATGATCTTGAACAAAATGGTTAAATATTCTTCTTATATCGTTGTCTTGTTTTATTTAAACTTTATTTTTAAAGATAAGTTGAAATCTATTATAGGGAAAATTTTGGACGTGATGACAACATCACTAGGTTATCCCATGCTACTCGTGTTTTATATAAACTCCTAACATATAATCCATATTATTCTACCAAAATTGTTTAAAAAAATAAACATCATATAATATTGTCATGTTCGTTACATGTACAACATTAAAAAGAATATCACATATTAAAATTATTAATTAGAACAAATATAAAAAAGAACACGTACAAATGTCAAAAGAACATTCTTCTTCTTGAACACAAATAGCTTCAAATAGTGATATCAATGACATTTATAATAATAGCAACGACATTAATAATAATTACCAATATTAATAAGTACAACAACGACAATAATAATAATCTTTTTGAACAAATGTACTAGTAAATAGTAATATTAATAGTAATAGTAATCGTATAAAGTAATATTAATAATAATAGTAATAGTAATAGTAATAGTAATAATAATAATAATAATAATACTAATAATAATAATAATTATAACAACAACAACAACAACAACAACAACAACAATAATTATTATTACAACAACAATAATAGCATTAGTAATACTAATAATCATGATAATAATAACAATAATAAGTTTTTAAATAGAAGCAAAATATATGAACTTATCTAATCTGATCTGGTCTGGTATGGTCTAATCTGATCTGAAATAAGCAAAATTAAGGTGAATTGAACATAGCCATAGTCATATGAGATCTTATTTGATTCGTCTCAACGTGTAGTTTTTTAATATTTCATTTGCATAATTTTTGCAAATTCATAACCAAAGTTATTAATGGTCAAAATTGTGTCTCGACAAGAGTGAAAATGAAAATCTTGCAATTAAAATAAAACAGATGATGTATATTTATAAAAACTATGCACAACTCATATTATAAACAAGCACGTTTAAATAAACCTGAAAAAAAATCTCACATGATAATATTTTGTTTATTATGAGTATGTTTTGTTCACTTTAATTTTTAGTCCTTATTAAAAAAAAGTTAAGATAAGTTCAAATAAGGTCTAAGGACTATTAAGTTCTAATAAGTTCAGTTCAATAAAAATAAGGTCTTACACTATAATAAAATAAGGTCTAATAAGTTTAGATATGGTCTAATAACGTCTAATATAAATTTTAATTAGTTCAGTATATAAGTTAAATAGAATGAAACCCATATACTAGCTTAGGGTCATTTTCTAAACACAAACGGTCTCACGTTAGTCTTAACGTGAGGCCGTCCAAGTTCAACATTGAGCTGGGGGAAAGAGATGGAGGTGCGACGCCGAGGTGGGGGAAAGAGATGGATGTGCGGCTCAAGGGGTTGTCGGTTGGCGGCAAAGTTACGCCGGTGATGTCGGCGTCGGCGAGTAAGGCCACTTTCGGTGGCACCGCCAAGCACAGGAGCAATTATCTGCCTACCCTTCAATTTCAATTGCGGTTGTTGCAAATTGCAAGCAGGAAGAAAGATAACATTGTTTCTCACCATCATCATCATCAACTGCAGCAACAAAATGGTGAGCTGGTTTGAATTTGGCCATTTATTTCTGTTTTGGTGGTTATTTTTGTTTATACATATTGATTATTGGAGCTTGAACTGAAGTGGGTGTAGTTTCTAGAATCGTGTTGCATGTTGTGTGATATCGAATTCGTTGCGAAAAGTTAGTAGTTGCAATTTGTAGCTTGAAGTGGAACTGGATTGATTGATTATTTTGAGTTAAATTAGTTCATTTTGGTGTATAATGAAGTGGGTTCTTTAAATTTTGATTGTTTGAGGTTTTAGGATTTTATAGCCTTAAGTGGAACTGGCTTGAAGATTCTGGGTTAAAGTGGTTTATCGTGGTGTATGACGAAGTGGGTTCATTCATTTTTGATTGATTAAGGTTTTAGGATTTTTTAGCTTGAAGTGGAACTGGATTGATTGATGATTTTGGGTTAAATTGGTTCATTTTGGTGTACTTTTGGTGGATTTACCATAATTTTCCAATTAGTTAAGGAATCTTAATAATTAGTTACATATTTTTGGCTCTTAGTTATGCTTTTCTGATTCATAGTTAGCTTTTGCTTAATAGTTATGAAATTCGGATATATAATTATGATTTTTAGGTTATTATTTATTAATTGTGGTTAATAATTATGGTTTTATGATTGATAGTTGTGATTCTGGCTATTAGTTATTGTTTTTTGATAAATAATTATGATATTTGGGTATTTAGTTATTATTGTTTTTTACATTAGTTATGACTTTTTGTTTTTTAGTTCCGGTTTTATGGCTAATAGTTTTAGTCTAGAAAATAACTGAAATATTATAATTATAGCATATGAATAATTATTTGAGAAATTTGTCAAAAACAACCTTTTAAAAGGAAGAATTTATCAGAAACAACCTTTTAATTTTTTTTTTGCCAAGAGCAACCTTAAACAATTTTTTTTTGTCAAAAGCAACCAGATGATGTCATTCCGGCGTTGACTCCTTACTTAACATAACATAACCCAATTTACTCCAATTTCCCTCCCTCATCTCATCTTTGTCATTTAACTTTTGAGCTCCTAACATATCCTTTGCATTGAATTCTCTTCGAATTGTCAGAAGAAATTACGAAGGAGGTTCAGTAACTCAAGTATGTAAATTAGCATTGAATGCCCAACTTCCTCCACTATCGTTTGTCTCTAATAATGTTCTCTTCCTTAATTATCTTTCTCTAATGATGTTCTGCTTCATGTTTTGCTTTTTTTGAACTCTCTATAATGGCGAAAAGGAAGGCTAGTGTTTCTTCGAAGAAAACAAGGTTGAATTACGAGATTATTGAAAAATCAAGGTATGTTCACAAATTATGTCAATTTAATTGGTATTTTTTAATTAATTATTTAGGGTTTAAGGAAATGAACTTTCTTCCAGGATTTTCATGTGTCCATGAAGTCCTTCTCGCAACCGGTATTCCGCACCCACAATTCACCATTATTGCTACAAAATTCGTGAATTATTGGAGAGGTAAAAAAAATTGCAGAATTGAGAGAGAAAAAAGAAACCCTAACTTACACATAGGAATTGCACAATTGAGAGAGAGAAAAAGAGAAGGAATTAAACCTTGAAGAACCAGATCTCTGAAAATTTAGGAAATTTTGAGAATTTCTGAGTGAATAAAAAGAGAGAGGAATGAGTTTATGAGTTATGCGTGAATCAGTTTATAGAAGATGAGGGAGGGAAAAGGGTTTCTAAGTGAATAAAATTGGAGGGAAATGGGAGTAAATTGGGTTATGTTATGTTAAGTAAGGAGTCAACGTCGGAAAACATGAGTCAACACCGGAATGACATCATCTGATTGCTTTTGACAAAAAAAAAATTAATTTGTTTAAGGTTGCTCTTAGAAAAAAAAAATTAAAAAGGTTGTTTATGACAAAATCTTCCTTTTAAAAGGTTGTTTCTGACAAATTTCTCTAATTATTTATTAATTTCATGAGTAACAATGATGCATGATTTTATGGTTATAGTTTTGATATTTGGTTAACAATTATACTTTGAGAGTTGATAGTATGGGCGGCCAATAGTTATGATTTTAAGGTCATTAGTTTTATTTATTTTATGCATTAGTAAACAATTGTTTTTGCATTTGTTATTTGAGGTTGGCATAACTAATGCAAAAATGCGATAGTTATTTAAGAAAGAGAGAATTAGTGCGTTAATTTTTTTGAGAAAGAGAGAATTATATATGCATGATACTGAAATTATGGCCAATAAAATGCATTATAATTTGGTTTTTATGATATAACTAATATACTTTAGCGCTTAACTAATTCACCCGTAAGCAATTTAAGGCTAGCGTAACTAGTAGGTGCAAGCGCTTAACTAATTCTACTGCTGATTTGATGCACGCGCGTGATGTCAACATGACATTAGCGGTTTCACGTTAATACCATCTCTCCAAAAACGGATTTTTTTCTAAATGTTATGGATAATATCATAGTTAAACATTAAGGGGGCGTTTGGTTGCTACGGGGTAAAGGGAATGGAATCAAGAAAGGGGGAGAAGGGGAAAGGAAAAGAAAACCCTTAGATTTAGAGTGGTGTTTGGTTAAGACAATGTCAATTCTCCTTCTTCCTCCTCTTACCCTCCTTCCACCCTAGCACCACCACTCCTCCCTGCCGCCTCTCCGCCACCTCGTCGCCCCCTCCTCTTCCCCTTCGCACGGCGGTTCTCCCCCTCCTCTCCCCTGCGCCGTCACGTTGACCCCCCTCCCTCCCCGCACCGTCGCGGTCTCCCCCCTCCCCCCTGCGTCGTCGCGGTCTCCCCCTCCCCTCCCCGCACCGTCGCGGTCTCCCCCTCCCTCCCCTGCGTCGTCGCGGCCTCCCCCCTCCCTCCCCTACACCGTCGCGTTCTCCCCCTCCCCTCCCCGAACCGCCGTGTTCTCTCGCTCCCTCCCTGCGTCGTTGCATTATCTCCCTCCCTCCCCTTGCGCAGTCGTGGTCTCCCGATCCCCTCCCCTGCGTCGGGTGGTTGCGGTGGTATGGTGTTGTGGTGGAGGGGTCGGGTTGCGGTGGTAGGGTGCGCGGTGGTGGTGGTCGGGTGGTCAGTGTGGTTGAAAGGTTGGGTCAAGTGGTGGTTGGGTGGTCAAAGAGATGGTCAATCATAAGTCAAAGAAAGGGTAAGTGAAACCTCGGGGGTAGGGGAATGAATGTAGAGGGACTTTGGGGGTAAGGAGAGGGTAAAGGGTTTCATTGATTTGAAGTGAACAAACAATAAGTAAGAGAATCAGTTTCGATTCGATTAAAGCTCCTTTCCACAATACTCCCAACCAAACGCCCCCTAACAAAATCTTAAAAGAAAAAAAAAAACCATATGTTGTAGGTTTGTAGCCCAAATCACACAGAAAAAAGGTGTGGTGTTGCTTGTTTGGGCAATAACAATGGCAGCACTTAACGTCTCCTTCAGTCTGAAAATCCCTCCAAAATCTTTCATTTCTCTTCCAAAACCTCATCTCCTCTCTTCTTCTTCTTCTTCTTCTTCATTTTCTCTCTCATCCCCATCTCATCCTCCTCATATTGTATGACCCTTCATGCTCTTCATTCTTAATCATTTTCACACATTTTTTTCTCTAAAAAAATGGTTTCTTTTTCTCTTCTTAATATTTTTTCTTTTTCATTGATTAACAGGAACTTAAAATTTCTGATAATAACAAAAATGGGTCTTTATTATCCAATTTGGGAAACCCAATTGCTTCAGCAAGTTTGCTTCTTTTGCTATCTGCTTCACTTTGCTTCTCCAACCCTGCTCTTGCATTCAAGGTATCATTTTTTTTTTTTTTGCCCTGAATTTTAATTTCTTGTATTTTATTTATTTTGCAAAAATTAGTGGATAATGTGGAATTAAAATAAAAAAGGGTGGAGGACCATATGGGCAAGGAGTAACAAGAGGTCAAGATTTATCTGGGAAGGACTTTAGTGGAAAAACCTTAATCAAGCAAGACTTTAAAACGGTAAAATTTCTACTTATTATCTTTGTTTTAATGGGTGTTTTTTTTTTGGTAAATTTTTTGTTGTTGTTTTGATCATAATAATGATGGGTTATTTGGGATATTAATGTTGATGCAGTCGATATTACGAATGGCTAATTTTAAGGGAGCGAAATTGTTGGGTGCTAGCTTCTTTGATGCTGATTTAACAGGTTTTTCTTCTACATTATTTGCTCAATTTACCAAAATTGTTGATCGAAATCCTTAATTGGGTTGGCTAATTTTGTTATAATATTGAAGCAAGATGTTGTTTCTTGTTGTTAATCAAAATTAGTTCTTTGAGAATGTTTTAGTGTATAAATCATTATAAGACCTAGAGTTTGTAAATTGCAGGACTCTATACTAGGATACGAAAGTTCATTGTTAATTAAGTAAGAATCCACTAAAATGATCTCATTAAAGTTGGATCCTAATGTAAACCATTAGGATGATGTTATGGGTTAATAATCATGATACTTATGACATTTAGCAAATTTTGGTAGACGGGACTTGGTGAAGTTTTCCCTTTGGAGATCAAATTCTTATCATTTACATAGGGAGAATGGCGAATTTGAGTAAATAATTTAGGGTTCAAGATTAAATAATTGATGAGATCACCTGTCGGAATAGAGTTTTGCCACAGGGCAATACAATTTCTTAGGTGTTGTGGGAAGCAATACGTTCCCTCTCAGGCTCTCACGTGGGAACTTAAAACTAGCTAACTGGATTAGGGAATGTGTTTCCAACTCTACATTATATAAGTTGCCCAACATGGGCAATGGTAGCTCATGGAAGATTAGATGTGCCAAATAGTAAGAATGGCTTAATGACCGCTTCATGGATAAGACATTACTTAATAGTTAATACTACTTGTGAGTTGTATTTCCTAGTTGTAGTCTTCATGAGAAAGGCAATTGGTAGACCTGGTGGTTGCAGCATTACACTTAATATTTGACAATCTACCTTTTAAAATCTTGCACCTCATACAAAATTCATCACACGTAAATGTCAAGCTGTAATCATGTAAGAGCATGTCAAAAAGTTTGGGTGTAAAGTTTGAGGGATTTTTCATAACCCGAGGTATGTAATTCATATCAGGATGAGCATAATTGGGTTGGCCACCGAATCCATTATAATTGTATACAATGGTGTTCACAAAGTTGCTCATGTCTTCATCTATATATTACATAATTTTTATTTGATTACTGCTCAGAGAGATCTCCATGAAGTATTTTGCTGCTAGACATACAAACTTAAAGTTTATGTGAATGTTGTGTATTTTTTGGTGCAATTTAGGGGCTGATCTTTCGGATGCTGATCTCAGAGGGGCAGATTTTTCCCTGGCAAATGTTACGAAGGTAAATCTTGGTCGAATTGTTAAATTAAAGACATTTTGTAATTGAGAATAAAATCAAACAGAGGCTTATGCCTTTCCTAAGTTTCAAGGGATTCCTAATCTACAGTTTTGATATGCAAATAGTTGCGCATCACAATAGCATTTCTTAAATCTTGTGTCTACATTCACTGAGCTTAGTCGCTCTCTAACACCAAATGAAGAAAAACAATAGCCTTTTTTGTTATTTTGGGAAATAGGAATGGACATTTCAGGGATATTGCAGGAAAATTGAGTGTTAGTTTATAAATTCATAGAATAGCTTAACCCTCCCCGCAAACTTTCCTCAATTTTAGTCATAATGCCACTGTATCTGTATATTAATGTTATAGATTAGGATAGTCTGCATTTTCTAATAGAAACTATTTTGGACTACTATTGATCTGCTCGCCTAGCTGTTGTGGATTTTACTTGTGATAACTTGATAGTTTCTGAACAATTGCAGACCATAACCCATAGGCGCAACACCTAATAAACGTCTCGAATGAATAAAGAGTCTTATTTTAGATGTTCAAAATACTTTTGGTTATCTTCCTTTTGATTGTGATGATTGTTTTCTCTAGTATTATTAAATCTTTTTCTGTCCCTTTTATCAGGTAAATTTAACCAATGCTAACTTGGAAGGTGCGACAGCGACTGGCAATACATCATTTAGAGGATCAGTCATCACAGGAGCAGGTTCATACAGTTAATCCCTTTACTTTAATTCTATGCTTTATTTGGAAGACAAACTCATTATTGTCGCCAAACAGATTTTACTGATGTGCCTTTGAGAGAAGATCAAAGGGAATATCTTTGCAAAGTTGCTGATGGGTAAGATAGTTTTTACCAATTCAGTAACTTATAGCATAATTCATCATGTCGGTCGAGAACTTATGAAACTTATCTTAATTTTCAGGGTAAATCCAACAACAGGAAATGATACACGAGAAACACTTCTTTGTAACTGAATTCGTGGTACGTTCATTTGTTTGTGGCAGTTCTGTATAGCATGGATCATAGCATATGACTTATATCTGGCACTATTAATCACACAAACTTCTGTAATTTGAATATATACAGTTGCTAAACATTTCTGGGTATATCCTTCATTTCATGGTGTATGTATTTCATTTCACTTTCATTTTTTATTGTTTTATAATATAGATCTTCCTGAACTAATGCTGATTCTTGTACATAGTTTCAATAGAAGACCAAACCAATTAGTTTATGGATTTCTTTTTTATAAATCGTGTCATTTTTCATTTTTGTGTGGCCGATCATTAACATTAGCACAAAACCACCATTTTTTTAGACCGCAAGAAAATAGACACAAGAAATCAAGTAAAGAAAAATTGCCTACAAAGCTTTTGATTGTATTGATATCAGGAGCTCAGAAACTGCATTCCTTTACTGCACTATTATACTGTAAAGAATCTGCAAAAATAGAATGGACTAAGAAATCTATTTTAAAGGTTCGGTGCCTTTCCATTTTTATATAATGGATCCTTAATTCAGAAAATATGAAAAACTAAAGCAATTATTCGGGGGCAAAATGCCGAAAGCTAGTGAAGTAGCTGAGCTCAATTGTTCATGCCAGTGGCGTTCTTGACAGCTTCAGCAGCATCGCCTGCCTTAGCCTTCATCTGTGAACCAGCCTGCATGCATTTTTTCGATGCGTTAAGTCTTTTGGAAATCATTCATAATAATGATGATTTATTAGAGGGAAAAAAATGTGAAGCCAAACCTCTTGGACTGATTCCTTAGCAGACTGAAGCATGTCTCCGGCCTTCTCTGTCATCTGGCCGGTCTTTTCCTGTGGTTGGAGGGGAAGCAAGAAATCAGGGTTATAGAAAATTTCTAAATTATATCTGATGAAATTTATGTACTTCGCAAACATAAATGATATCCGTGTTAGATTTGACATTAAATGAGACACGTGATCTCAACCCACACATTAGATGTAGTTGTATTCTAAAGCGACTAGTAATATTACATAATATTGTAAAACGACCTCTATTATGAGATTTGATAAAAAAAAGGAGGCTAAAATAACTTATGATTGGAGATAGAGGGTAAGCAATGCAAGGTTAAACTTCATACTTCCATTAAACTTATTGTATAGGTTGAGCAAATAAACTTAATAGTGGTGCGTTCAACATTTTTTCCAAAAAAACTATATGTTCATACCTATATTTTGGAAAATGTGGTATGTGTATTATCTATAGTCAAAATAAAAATCTGCGAAATTTGGATATACTCACTTTGTCTCAAATACATACAATTTTTGAATATTACCCACTAACCTTTTTCAGCTGTCTCAAATATTACATATTTATATTATATGTAAAACCTTTTTTAATTTACTTTTTAACACAATCAAATATTACATATCTATGGAGGGGAAAAGGCAGAATTGCATTGTAGAATAATTACCTCGGCTTGAGCCTTGGTCTCACCAGCTTTGTAGCTTGCATTCTGGGTGTTATTCATTTTTGGATATTAATGAATGTAGTGTAAAGGTAAAAGAAATTATGCAAGAGATTAATCACAGAGAAAATACTTCAAATTCAATTATTTGTTGATGTTAATGAACAATGTACTTGTGTAATTTATAGTGTTTTGAACTCTGCTATGAACTTGACATGTGTTTTGCTATCCGATAATTAATATTAGCCATATTTTTTGTTTACTCCACAATCTGTGGAGATCTTGACTCATTCTGTTTTTTTTTCCTTAGAATTTTGTGGTTTGCACTTACTCTAAACATATTGTAAGGTAATTGCATCCTTTTCTCTTTCTAATTTTGGTTGTTTTTTCTATTATCACTTCGATTCTATGCTTTTGAAAGATAAACTAATTATTATAGAAAAAAAAAAAAAGAGATTTCATTGATGTGCCTTTGAGAGAAGACCAAAATGAATATCTTTGCAAAGTTGTTGATGGGTGAGATAGATTTTACCAATCCAGTAAATGATACTTGTAGTTCATCTCCCTGTAGTCCAGACCTTTTAATTTGTTTGTATGGCATGCACCTATGAGGCGCACATTGCACAATGACCTGTGTCGGAGGAGAGTCTAACCATATATGAGCCCGTCTCACTTATATAGTTATATGTTAGTCATCTTCCTTTTGTGTTTTTCCCGAACACTCCTCACATGTGAGCCTATCTTAATGGCCCAGTCTTGAGGCTATTACTTCTTTTGAGCTTCGTGTTCCACACAAATCTTTAAATCCTCTTAGTCCTCCATTCTTCTCCTCCTTGGGATTGATAATGGTAATTGGCTACCGGACTTCTATGTTAATCATCCTCCCTCTTTTTCAATGTGAGACAATGGGTTTTTCTTAACAACATCATATTTCATAGCGTATGAATTGGATCTGGCACTACTAAGTTGAAGAAAGTCGTAAACTTCCGTAATTTAAATATATTTATAGAATGATCATATATTTTCAGGATTTTTACTAAGGTTTTCTAACAGGGGTTTAAAGTGAACCACATCATAGGGATCCCAAAAGTGTCGAGATGAATTAAGATACATTCGTCTATTATCTTTTTACTGGGGATATTGGCATCCATTATACTATGGAATAGTTTTATTTCAGATTGAGTCATTTCTTTTCTTCTATAAGCCAGATAACTAACATCAGCACATAACCACCATTTTCTTGTTTTCATATAGAAGTAGCTTGTAGAATTAGACATGAGAAATCAAGTAAAAGAGAAAGCTTTTGATTACATTGATTAGAAAGGGAAACAAGCTAATATCAGGAGTCCAGAAACTGCAAATTTTTACAGCTTTTACACTGTTAAGACTTACAAGATTGCAAATAAAAACAGACTAAGAATCGATTTTGAAGTTTCGGCTCCTTAATTGAGTATAAACAGAAGAAAAACGAATGCAATTTTTCGAAAGCAAATGGTGTAGCTGGGTTCATTTGTTCATGCCAGTAGCCTTCTTGACAGCTTCAGTAGCTTCCCCAGCCTTAGTCTTCACCTGTTCACCAGCCTGCATTACATTTTATGATGTGTTATTTTCTTGATGATAATATTCATATTAATGATAAACGATACGAGATAATAATTATCATAATCATATAAAAGTAGAGCCGAACCCCTATAACTGATTCCTTAGCCGATTGAAACATGCCTCCGGCCTTGTCTGTCACCGTGCCGGCTGTGTTCTGTGGTTGGAGGAAGAGAAGAAGTCAGTGATTTTGTGGCAAAGCAATGATAATAATATATGAAAATATATTATTTATGTAAACTTAGTTAAATTCGAAGTTAGTCGTATTCAAATTCTAAAGTGACTAGTATGTATTACTCCGTCTCACATTATATTAACCCGCTTTTCTTTTTGAGTGGTCGTTTGGTATATACAGGAATTTAATTCCTGTGGGAAGTTAATTCCCTCATGTAATTCTTAGGAATATGTTAAAATTGTTTGGTTGACATCAAGGAATTTGAAATTCCTATGAATTTTGAATGACCTAGGGGGGAGTTACAAATTCCCAGGAATTTTGAATTCCCAGGAATTTTGAATTCCCCCATTTTTCTTACTTCCTGCTGACCAAACAATTGACCAGTTTAGAAATTCATGGGAATTTCCATTGCCTGTGTTTTTTTTTTCTCGCATACCAAACGACCACTTAGTTGTCTTTGATTATATTATTCACTTATTTTGCACATAAACTTAAAAAAAAACTTCACTTTTTTTAACAACATGGAGTAATAACTTAAGTATGTGTGAAGTCTACAAGGGAAGAAGGTAGCAAAGTTTGTAGAATAATGACCTGGGCTTGATCCTTGACCTCACCAGCTTTGTCACTTGCACTCTTGTTATCCATTTTTGGATATTAATAAATATAGTGTAAAGCTAAAAGAATGTATATATGCAGGAGATTAATCACAAAGAAGATGCTCTCAAAATTCAATCGTTGATGTTAATGAACAACTTACTTGTGCTATTTATAATGTTTTGAAATCACCTATGTACTTTTCATGTGTTTTGCTACCCGACAATTAATATATTGGCCATGTCTTTCTTTTGGTCCACAAGTTTTGTGCAGAATTTGACTCATTTGTTTTTTTTTCTTATATTTTTGTGGTTTGCATTTACTCTATAAAAAAAATGTTGTTGTATTCTTCTTATCTTCTCTTCTTACCTCTTATTGGCTTTACCGACATGCATATAGTTATCAATAATAAATGTTGCTTAACGCAACCCCTATAACCCTCAAACTCCATAATATCTCCATTCATAAAATATCCTATACCCCTTTTCTTTTTCTCCTCTCACCTTCTATAATACTCCATCTGTCCCATAATATAAACGCTTTTTTTCATGTCTCCAAAATATTTTGATTATTTTCTTTTTTATCAATATGTTTGGATTAAATTATCCTTAATTTCTACACAAACTTTCCAAAATACCCCTACTTCAAAAATATTTTGATTATTTTTTTTTATCGATATGTTTGGATTAAATTATCTAATTTTTTTTTCTCTCAAAACATGTGACTCCATTTATTACTTTACACCATTCCAAGGAACATTTATTGCATTTTCATTTTGTTTAAAGGAAAAAGAAAATAAAGAACTAGTTTTAATACAAAAGTATCAAAAAAACACTTCATTAAATACTGGAAATGATGCTACTCATTTTATTTTCCTTAATTCCTGTGAAGAATGAGAAGTGAGCTATAGGACGGAGGGAGTAGATAAAAGCAATAAAGGGATACATTTTCCTTCTTGAGACAATATCACATTAATCCGATGTAAAAATGAATTGGACAATAATTTGATCCAAATAAACTTAGAATCATATATTACTGTCTCGAATTTTTTTGGGTTTATCCCAAGTTTATGTATGCAAATTGAACAAATCAATATACACTACTGCTATTTTGTTAGTACTCAATGAAATAATTAGGAATAATTCGTATGAATTGGACAAAACAATTATACAAGAAAAATCATAGTAATCATTTGGATTCTTACAAGTTAGGAAGAAAAGAAAATTACAATGGAGGATGGGGAAAAGAAAAATATAAGGAAGAAAATGTTTCCTTTCTAGGGAGAACTACTAAGAAATATTCTTATTATCGTCCTTTCTTTCTACAGAGAATTACTGAGATATATTTTTCTTATCGTCCTTTCTATCTAGGGAGAACTACTAATTTTCATACATTACAAATTAAACAAAGAAGAACAAAAAAAAGATTAACAATCTATCTCTAATGAATAAATTACCCAAGAAGTTGATGTAGCATTCTCCGAAGAATATATAACTTCTATATAGAATAATACATGAAGTAGCTCTAGATTACTCTTATAGTTATAAGAAGGAAAATAAATTGTGCAACCCTGGGATAGCTCCTTTTATAAACTACTAGCAATTTATACGCGCGATGCGTGCATCATTTTTGTTTAAAACATAAATTCTAACTTTTTTAGGCATAAACAACGGTAAAATTTGAATATTAGGCATACTTTTTTTTTTGGCTAGCTAGCTAAATTTCGCTGGTTAAGCCTCTATTACGTAATAAGTTAACTCGTCTTTTATTTTATTTATACTTTCTTTAAGGTTTTTAAAATTAAAACTGATGAGCGATAAAAGAGTGTTACGTATATCTAATTAGGATTTCTTATATTTTTATCAACAAAGTATTTTGTGTTAATTAAATTATTTCACTTTGTTAATTGATTGTATTTTCCTTTTTGATGTAATGCTTAATTGTGTATTGATTGATCAAATATTTAATTGATGTAATTTTCTTTTTTATTGTTTTCAGCATGAATGTACTAAGGCATGTGCCTTATCAGAAGAAAAGTAGCCTCGTCCAAACAAAAATGTACGAAGTCTTGTGCTCAATTGTTTTTTTTTTTTGTGGCTCAATTATTATTTACTTGCCTCCAACGTTCTAGTTAATTTTTTTGTGCTATATTTGATTTTGACCTTTTTTTTTTATCCTTTTTTTTTTGGTAGAGTAGTTGATTTACTAATGGTCTAATGGATAATGAAGTAAATTTATAGGGGACACATCACGCCATAGCTCATCCCTTCCCTTATCAACCCAAAAAAAAAAAAAAAGTCTTTGATGTAGCACAGTAAGTTTTAACATTTGGAGTTGCGCAAAAAAAAAAAAAAAAGTAGAGAGAGACAGATAGAAAGAAAAAGGAGCCACATGCCATGAGAGGGAGAGAATACAAAACCTCGAATAATGTAAATACACAAATGATAAGGTTAATTAGAAACATCGCAATTTCATTAAGTGTTAAGCTTATAGCGATATATAAATAGTACTTGATTGGAATAGGAGAAAAAAGGAGCTTATTGGCTAATACACACTCGAACAGAACTGTTTTTGTTACATTGTCATCCTCTCATAATGGAGCATATGACACAATTACTTAAAGACCTTCGCAATTCTCATACTCTCCCCTCTAAACAATCTTAGTAGACATACCAACCAATCAATTACAAACCATATTGTAGGGAATACAAAATTATTCTACAAACCCTAATCTACTAAGTACAAGTATTTATAAATTAGGGAGTAAAGAAAGCTAAGAAAAAACTATTAGCTAACCTTTACATAGTAATGGTCTCCCTCGGTTTACAGCTTCTAATTTGTATTCTCATGTTACTGTTCCTAGTCTGGCTTTCTTTAATGTTGCAGCACTCCCTTCGCGATGCCTGTTCATGCAATCACATCGAACCTGTTAATAACTTAAACCATGGTGGGTGGTGAACTAGTGATTGCAAAACATAATTTCACTATTATAAAACGTCGTCTATATTTACTTGCTACATTTGATTGAACCAACAAACAATAATTGACGAGCGGGATATGTAGCAAGTAAATATTGTGCAAAAGAAAAAAGTAGCAACTAGCAAGTAATGTAGACGGAGGGAATAGTTAATAGTACATAGACTGGTTTTATTGAAGCTGCTCATTAGCAATTTCACAGTTGTATAGTCAAGTCGGACTCACATACTAGAGTATATTGCACAGAAAATTTTCAAATCTTTTGGTCTAAAATGAAGTACCAAGTGTAAATAACCAATAGGCAAGAGTCGATGACCAAAAACTAACCAGAATATTAACAATTTTTACTAGCTATACAACAGATGATTGATTCATTCATAGTAAATTCCACAATAATACTCAATCAAGAGCTTTTTTTTTCTTGTATATTATGGATAAAAGAGTGAAGAACCAAACCTTGGTCCACTTCTCGGGGTCCGTTTTTGAAGCAGACACAGTAATATTCTCCACCAACACTGCATCCTTGTAAGCTTCTTGCATACATTCTTTCCCATCGGCAGCAGCAGCCCTCATGTAAGTACTTATGGTTTTACCATCACCAGTCTCCTTAACTTGGTCCAGGTAATATATGATGGGCATCTCGCAAGGATCATCCCTCATAGGACGGGTATTGAACACGAAAGGCCCCTCACTACCGCTACGCCAGGTACGAAATGTCTGCAAAGGCATACCGAGGACTTTGGATGAGATAAGGGACGGATATAACTGCACGGTGTACCCCCAAGATATGGATACCGACCATTTACGGCTGTGATCGTAGCAGATACTTTGCTGGATGGTGAGGCCCGGGTCAACATGGTATGCACGCAACAGTCTTCTCAAGGAGTCCAACTGATTTTCACCCGGAAACAATGGCTTCGCACCAACAAGATGATGGAGAGACACCAAGGGAGCCACAGGATGTGCAGCTAGGAAACCATAGGGGTCTCCTCTAATGTCAAGCTGAGGATAGAAAACAAATGAAGATTAGCACAAGTTAATATATTCACTAACAAAAACAGAGTAAAACTCAAGCATCTTATATGCATCAGTTAGGCTTGCAATGTCATCTAAAAATGAAAAAAGAGTTTATTTTTCTTGATCTTTTACACTCTTGTTTTGACAATTTCAGGTGATTGTTTTTATGATCTTGCATAGTTTCCAGGTACTCACATACCCCCCCTTCTCAACTACAGAGAAGATCTTTTGATCCAAGAATAGGTCTAGCATATCAACAGATGTAGTTAGCTATTTTTCCCATCATCCAATCAATAACAGAAGTAAATTATTACAACTTAGGATATACTTATTATAATTAAGGATATAACATGAATTAACTAAGAATACCTTTATAATAGATGTGTCATAAGTGTCTATTACAATCCTATTCCCATCAATGTATTCAAGTAAGAAGGTATTAGACAATCCAATTTAAGCACTATGTTGAATTAACAGAAGCAAATGTAAACCATTAGAATTGGAATTGGACAAAGAAAAAAGCAATATTAAACTCTAGCACACATCTCCTTGTGCCTTGTTTCCCAAAAAAAAAAAAAAAAAAACCTTCCTATTTCCTTTTTCGTTGAAGAACATGTTTTATACCAAATATTTGACTATCTAAAAATTAATTCAAGTATTCAAACTTGGTCAATATCATGGCTTGTTTATTTCCTATGAGAACAAACACAAAAGGTGGGAAAAGAAAAAAAGTTGAGAATCAATCCCCTTCCTAAATCCACCAAATCCGGAGCATTTTAATCCTAAACTTTCAAAAGCATTACTAGAAGTACTAAATTAAAAGCACTTGACCACATGACACTTAGCAGTTTTACACAATTACAGGCATACCAAATACTAACAGTTAACAAGGTGTTCTATATATTAGACAGGTAATCAATGTACTACTAACACCTGAAAGCAACAAAATTTTGTCATATATACTCAAATGAAATCATAAATTACCACCACCGTCAAAAGAGGATCATTAAAGTAAATACTATGAAAGTGGGGTTAGGTACTTAGCCAACTTAGGTGTCTCTTTAAAAATTAAAACAGACACACACACATACTTCCTCCGTTTCTTTTTAATCTACATACTTTCTTTTTCGGTTCGTTTCTTTTTAATCTACATACTGTTGCCTTTTATATTTTTGGCAACATGTCACATCTACTTTCTCCTCTTTTTTCACCTATGTCATCCACTTTTTAATATTTTAACCAACTTTTTAATTTCTCTCTCTACCTTTTCAATTTCTCTTTCATATTTTTTCACTTTATCCTTGATCTCCCCCAAAGTGAATTGAGTATATTAAAATGAAACGCAGGGAGTAATAAACTTGACTCACAATCCCCAAAGGTAAACCTAACTTGTCGAGCTTGGAACACCAAAGGCATGTCACCGACTCACATGTTGTACTCTTTCTATGTTGCAAAAGAAAAGAAATAAAATCAACTATAGGGAGTTCTCTAAATTTTGCACTCCTAGGAATTTGTAAGAAAATATACCTTTATATAACATACTTATAAATCCCTCGAAAAAAAATATACTTATATATCCATTTCTTTAATGTTCGTATGAGAAAATAAAAAAGCCAAAATGAATTCGGTTATAATGATAAAACGTTGGACAGATGGAGTTAATGGAGTAAGCGGAATATATAAAATGAAGCATACAAGGGTAAAAAACAAAAAGTGAGTGGTAGAAGTTAGTGGGGAAGTGAGACTGCAACCCATCATATGTGCATTTGTGGGTAAAACAATAGAAATGTAGGCCAACAAAGGAAATATTTCAAAAGTGAGAACGCCGGAACGACACGATGAGAATATTCTAACACTCCTGGCGCGTTATCTTCGGCATAAAACAACTAAATTGAATTAAATTATAACTAATTAATAGTAATGATAATAATGTAGGAACTGAACTGAATTGAACTGAAAATAAGCTGGGGAGAACAGGCCCATAGTCCTATATGTTCTCTTTCATTTTTTAATTCTTTCTTATTTGAAACTTTTTTAAGAGGTAAAAAATAGTCAAATTAAGAAGAATAAAAGAGAACAAAGCCTTAATTTCAAGGTTCTATAGTATGATTTGTCAGCTTATTATGCAATTTACGCATTTAGACATTAATAGACTCTTTAGTCTTCAGGCTTCCCGCTTAAGATACATCAACAAATTAATACAAGGAGATCAATACCCACACTATTTTATTTTATTTTTTATAAAGGAAAGAAACAACTAAGGAAGTTGTTAAGAAATAGGTCACCCCAAAGCATCCTTTCAGATGATCAATACCCACACTATTTTAACATAGTTTCCTTTTACATTACCGCTCAGTTGCTCACTATTATCTACCATACTAAATTAAGAAATGTAGCAAGAAAAAAAGAACGACGAAGAAATAATATTTAACTACACTATAAGATAAAGTCCCCAACGTGGGAGTTGGGACTCCAAAAAGGCCACATGTGATCTTGGACACTTGGCAATTGGCATCAATTCAAAAGATTGTCTGTCATATAGAATTCGATAAGCGACTTTGTCCTTAAGCTGGTTCGATGAGTCACTCTCCTAGCTCCTAAGAGTTAAGACTTGTTCCATTTTAATTATGACAAACACAAACCTAGTTTACTTTATTAACTACTTTTATTAAATACATGATTATAAAAAAATTCAACCAAGAACGAAGTTCTTAAGACGTGCACTTTAGCGCTAAACCCAAAAGTTATATAAATGCCCTCGATCTGACACGCGACACTTTCTTAATTTCTTTAGACACAGTCATTTATAAAATATATAATACTTCTAAAAAAGAAAGAGTCTTCCATATATTTTGAAGTATGTTTTCAGATCTCATATGAGTAGGAACTTCAATAGGGTCGACCAAATGGTTTTTTTCTCCTTACATTTGGGGGTTACTAAAAATTTAATAGAATATCATTGCCTTAAGTTCAGGGTTCTATAGTCTCATTTGTCAGCTTATTATGCAGTTTACACATTATTAACAGACTCTTTAGGCTTAAGAGACATCAACAAATCAGAAAGGAAAATGATACAGTACTAGGAGTACATGGAAATGTTCAAAATCTTTGAACCCCTTTTTAAAAGTGTCACTTGTGGAACTCTCAAAAACCAGCTTTTATCAATAAGTCGAGTAACTGGGAGAAACTGAACTGAACTGAGAGAAACTGAATTGCAGAGAGTAACTTAACTGAACTGAAAATAAGTCTAAAAGAACAGGGCCTAAATGCATATAAGAAAATACTAGTATAAATCTCTTTTGATGAACATATATTAGTTGAATTTAAATATTTAAAATGTACTATATCACAATACCCCACGTGTAATGAAGTAATAGAGTAGTGGGTGGCATCGTTTCTCACTTCGTATCCTAAGGGTTAAGGATCAGACCTTATGGGACTCACAAATAAGGAGTATGAGACGTGAAACAAAAACAAATAAAAAAACTGAAAAAGATCAACAAGTGTAATATTAAATGCATATTCAAGGAGTTTAATTTCTATTTGGTGTTTTGTTCGTGTCTTCCTATTCTCCAAAAAAAATCCCCATTAATGACTCTTCCGTATCTTCCTATTCACCAAAAAAATTCAATCCTTATAGTTTAATTTAATCCAGGATCCCTAAATTGTACAAGACGGCCTGCATATAGTCATCTTAATGGATGAAGCGGAGCATTACCATAATCTTGAGAAAGCTTCAATTTCTGGTTTCATAAAATTAAATGCACTCAACACCTACATTAGACATGTAGCATTACACTTACACACAATATGTTTCATGGAGTAACACCAACACGTGGAATATCCTCCCACTAAACAGGAAAGTTTTGTCACAACAACCCACAACTCTGGTTCTTGACTTCTTTCTAGGCCAGACACAGAGACACAAACACAGAGAGACTTCAATTTCACAACTAGAACTTCAATTTTACGACATCTCACAATTGACAATTCACTCAGTTCTTCATTGATGAACATTAAATTCCTAAATTCAATATTTAACACGAATTCAACATAACACTCACCTACATTAGAGAGGGAAAAAAAATTCTCATTCCCACTCTCTATTATATTAGTCAAGATCATCTAAATTAGAAAAAAAATTCAACTTAAACAACTAAACTAATTCACAAACCCAAACTCAAATCTCACACATCAAAATCAATACCTCATTTTCCAATTTCAGTCACATTCAAGTCATAACTAGTCAATCAAACAACAACAACAACAACAACAAAAATGATACTCATATATTATGCATTTCTAAAATAAGCTAATAGTGGAAACCGTAAGCAATAACTAAACATTAATAACACCAATCGACAACTAAACATTAATAACACCAATCGACGACAACACGTAAAAAATATATATATACCTGATGGAAGCCAGGTTCTCTAGTAAGAGGAACACCAAGTTCAGCAACACAAGCAGAAACTTTCTCATCAGACCCATAAAAATTATGATATCTTTTTATACACCCATCTAAAATCCTAACAACTTCACAAGCTAACCCATAACTCACTGCAAATCCACCCCCACCAAAAGCAGTTTCATACCCATGCATCACATCTTGCTCCACACTCTCACTCGATCCTCCGATGTAATACATCTCACGGTGATCATACTTCGACAAAACCCTAACCAAATTCTCCGGAAAAAACACAGTATCATCATCCCCCATTACAAACCACCTCACATCACTCAACCCCAAGTCAAAGCTCTCCTTCAAAATCCGGGCCATCCTGTTCGAGTCCGTATGTTTCCGGCCCGACCCGATATTGAACCAGGCCCGGCTCGAGACCCGGTACGGAGGAAAGTTTTCTCTGGGTGTGAGTGCGAGGTTTGGGGGTTCGTCGTCGAGGTAGACGTAGCCTCGGGTTAGGTTCGGGTCCCACCAGAGCTGGGAGTAGGCCCGACGGGCTTCCCATGTCTTGGAGGACCCGCCGAGCCCGAAGACGATGTGGGTGAGTTGTGTCGGGCCTGAGTTCGGGCTTGAGAGGTTGTTGTTGTTGTTGCAGGTGGAGGAGGAAGGGATGAAGGAGGAGAGAGAAGAGAAGAGGTGGGTTGGGGAAGGAGGGTTGTTGGAGGAGGAAGAGAGGAAAGCAGTTAAGATGAAAATGGAGAGGAAAAGGAGGAGAGAGAAAATAAGAGTGGATTTGATTAAGCGGAAGAGATTGTTGTTTTCTTGAAATGACGAAGTTTTTGCTGGATTATTGTTATTGTTATGATGATTGTTGTTGTTAATATGATGTTGGTTCATTTTTGTGTGGGATGAAATTTGAGTTCTGGGAAAGTTTGGGAGGTTGCAGAAGTGGGGTAATAATGGCGGTTTATTTGATGGGGGGAGGTTTGAGAATTGAGATTTGAGTTGGTGTGGGTTTTTGATTTTTGAAAGGATGGTTGTTTGGAGTTAAAAAAGGGTTGGAAATCTGAGATGTGTGTCAAATTTGGTCGTTGGTGGAAGTCAACTGAAGCTTGAAATTTTTGTTTCGATCATAAAATGGAAATCTTGAAGTATTTTTTTGGGGGGGAGGGGGGTACTTGCGGTACTTGCGAGGGTGTTTGTCATTTGTGTGAATTGATCTTGAGAGTTGAGATTAATGAGGGTGGGTGTTAAAGAATAATGTGAGTGATAATTGGCTTGCCTTCTTATTAATCAAACAAGATTCTATTTGGTGATAATTAATTAGATACATATTGAAGATAGAGATAAACATATAAGATTTTTAGTGTAATTGGAGTTTTAAATAGAACGAAACATTTTGTATAATGATATCTTAGATAGGAATTTTTATACTCTTAACTTATGTCTCGTGGTATAGGTTAAAATGGCATACTGACTATCACAGAACAAAAGTTATTTTTGGGTAAAAACGTAACAAAGATACTAATAGTCAAAGATACGTGATGGAGATTTTTTTTTTTTTTTGGGGCCCCCACTGGGGATCCTTTGGTAAGAAGAAAAGCCTCTTTGACCAAAGACCTTATCGCAGTCGCCCAACCCATTCTACACAGGTCAACGCTTGAGAGTATGGGGGAAATAAGGGAATCCCTACTCCCAAGCACTAGTAGGTAGTGGGGTTCGAACTTGTGACCTCAAAGTCACAAGGTGAATTCCCCACCACCTCCACCAAGCAAGCTTGGTTATACGTGTTGGAGATTGTATGAAAAGAAACAGACACTATATTTTGAGACGGAGGGAGTATTATACAACTATTAGAAAAAAGATATATACAAAAGAGGTAGGAGAATAGTTGAAGATACGACCAAATATTAGGCTATCTTATCAGGCAGAAGCCAACTAAGGCCCCGTTCTTTTGGACTGAATTGAATTGAACTGAACTGCGAGAAACTGAACAGAACTGAAATGCGAGAAACTGAAATGCGGAGAGTAACTGAACCGAACTGCGAGAAATTGAACTGAACTGAAAATAAGTCCAAAAGAATAGGGTCTAAATCTTGAATTTTTTGATTCAATAAAGGAAATCTTGAAGTGTTTGGAAGGGTTTTTTTTTAGGCATTTGGGAGGAGGTTTTGTGTGAGTTGATCTTTGAGATTAATAAGGGTGGGGGCATTTAATTTGAGAGAAATTAGTAACAATAAGGAATTACTAACATTTTTGTATTCATAAGAGGAAAAGATCTAAGATAAAATCAAAACAAAAACAAAAACTACGGAGGAATTAGGTGTGGAAAGGTCACACCTGCATCCTCATCTAAATTACAATCAAGATCAACATGAACATTATCTAGGATACAAAGTCTACTTTCTTGAAAGACTCCTACATTGGCAAGCCAATCCTCCGCACAATTACCCTCCTGAAAAACATTAACAATGGTGATCACCTTCCAATCTTTTTTAAATATTCTAAAAAATCTCCTAGATACCCCTTGAGTTTCCCTAAAACTCATCAGTACAACTTATAATAGTTAGAGACATGCTATACCTCTAATTTGACACCAATTAAGTCACTTAAAACATCTTTCTTTACCACCGTTTCCTTCTTCTTCGAAACCTCCAGCATCCACACTCCACATCAACTTCTTCCTCCAAACCCCTTCCTTCAATGAAATCCTTTGTTTTCATCTCTTGAACATTTCCGAGATGACCCCGCCCATTGTTATTAAAATCCCGATCTAGATCTTACGATCCTACGATTCTATGATTCGGAATGATCTTTTCGATCCCGATCCTACATATAATCTTAATTTAATAGGATCTCTCGATCTTACCCAACTACCAAAATTCACATGGTAGGATTATAACACGATCCTGCGATTCTACGATCCGATTCTATCATAAAATTTCACAAAATAATTCCAAATATTATCTTTCTCCTATTGGCTTTTGGTCACATGTTACTTCAATCTTAAAGTATTGAACCATTATCACCATTTTGGGAATGAAAAACGTCATTATTAATGTGTGCAAAGTTCTAACACGAGTTTTTTGACCACATTATAGCATAATTATCACTAATTTACCTTATATTGTAGGATCTTACGATCATACGATTCGATCATGTCGATTCGATCCTACAAACCATTACGATCCGAATCCTGATAACATTGAACTCGCCAATAATGGGGACGAAGATTACGTTTTGCCATAGGAGGATGCGGAATATCTTACACTTTTCTTAAAAAACTTGAATTATGGAGTATAATCGAAATTTCTTAACTAAAAATTGAGGTAATCCACACTACAATACACCCTCAATACTCCTAAATACTGCAATAAAATTAATACTTTAGGTTTTAATTTGTAATTGAAAGTTTTGTTATTTCATTTCCTAATCTACAACTCCCCTAATTACCCCTAACTATTGAAATTAATAGAACTATTGAATAACATTAGTTATCTAGAATTACTCAAACGTAATACGATACTCAGGGTCAACAAACTAACTTAATAATTATATAATGTACTCTTGTTGTTCCTATTTATTCTTCCTACTTTGACTTTTTTCTCTCTCAAAAAGATTATCCGAGCAAATTGAAAAGGAGCAAGCAATATACACATGCTGTCAATAATTCTTGGTGTATGCACTTCACTCGGAAAATCTCTACTATGTATGGAAGCTGGACCTAAAGTTAAATATTTTGACATCCAAATTTTCAGGCAAAGTTTGCACATCAATATAGTGTAATGGTGTTAACGGGGGATGAAACTCCAATTTTATTAAGGCTTCTGCTATTGAATTGTCACAGTGCATGGGCTTGAGCGCGCTAAAGAGCAGTCATTTTATGTCCGTCGCTTCATGGGCTTAGCACTGTAAATTCACAGTGAAATTAGCACAATTCAGTGGTCTGGCCCAGCCAGGCCATTATTGTTATATACCCTCTTCAAATAAATTTACTATTGTGTTTGTGTAGATTAAATTCTTGTTGGTTTGCTTCGTTACCACCATCCCATATTATCTGCAACAATTAGTGCTGACAATCAGGTCGGATTCGTGTTCGAGTCGATAATAAATGGGTCAAAATCTCTCAACCCAAACCTAACCCATTTAATAAACAGGTTGAAAAATTCTACTATGACCCGACCCTAATAAATGGGTTAACGGTTAACCCATTTAACCATAATTATCATTTATATTGAAAAATAATTAATTTCTTAAAAATCTAAATGAGCAAGTTCACTACTGAAAGTATGCATGTTTAGAGTTTCTTGGAATAATTATGACCTATTTTATCGATATTTTAATACTATCTCAGATATTTTTCTATTGCAACAATAGAGTTTTCACGCTTGCCAATGCACAACTTTAACTACTAATATCTTTAATTATGTTTTAGTAAAATTGAGAGGGTAAAATCGAGATGAATCTAACAAGATCCCACATGACTATATTTTTTCTTACGTAAAAATCACAAAAGATAGTGAAAGGATGGTGAGTGAATAGTGTAAAAATCTTAATGTCGCAATAGAAAAAAAACGGATGAAGTATTTTTTAACCAAATTTTAGATTTATCAATATATTTTTTTCGAGAATTTTCTATATGTTTAAGTTAATAAGGTCAAAGCATGTCATTTTCAAGTCGGAAATGTCAATCTGAACCTAACCCGTTTTGTTCAAAAACCCAAACCTTAATCCCGCTTATTTCGGGTTAGGTTCGTGTCGTGTTGTCGGGTTGGATAAACTTTTGCCAACCCTTGCAACAATACTGTTTGCTTGGTTTATATCTTTTAGTATGTATGCTTGGTTTGTAAAAGGTGGTCTAATTAATATTTAATTTCTCCTTTTCGTTTTTAAAAAAAAACACTTGCATTTTTTAATGAGAATGAAAGTGAAAGTTTTGAGAAATAGTGTATGAATATGACGCTCAATATAGAGAAATTAATTACCAAATAAAATATAGAAAACTCTATAATGTGACCTTGTAAAGTGATCCGTTTTCTAACACAACCACTAGTAGAATAATTGTTTATTGCTGCGGTCATTAAGTGGCCTATTGCTGCGGTTTTCGCTGCGCAGCAATAAAGGGCGCAGCAATATGTAATTAATATATTGCTGCGGTTTTAAACCGCAGCAATATTTGAACATATTGCTGCGGTTTCAAGCCAAAACCGCAGCAATATATTCATTTTTTATTAAAAACGTAAAACGTATTGCTGCGGTTTTGGCTAGAAACCGCAGCAATAGGCCAGCCTATTGCTGCGGTTATATCCCAAAACCGCAGCAATAGGTCCTGGTACAGTAAAAAATTTTTTTTTTTTTTTTTGGAATTTCGCAATTAAACTTGAAAGATTAAAATCATGCAACTAACCCATCCACTATCCACCAAATTCGCAGACAAATAAAGATTAAACAACATTAATTTCATTAATATATAAAGCTAAAAAAACTAATTACATAAATAATACAAAAATTCAAAAAGTAAAATGAAAAAGCAAAAATAACAAAACAACTATTACATAATTACAACAACTTAATGACTAATTACAAAAATTATAATAAAAACAAAAAAGAAGAAACTGAACTAAAAAAATAAAAAAATTCCTAAAACAAAAAATCTAAACACAGAATTAAAAAAACGAAAAAAATAAAAAAAAAAATCCTAAAAACAGATCTAAAAAACGAAAAAAATAAGAAAAACGAAAAAAAAAACCGAAAAAAATCAAAGAAAAATCAAAAATCTAAAAACAGATGTAAAAAAACGAAAAACATCAAAAAAAAATCCTAAAAACAGATCTAAAAAAGGAAAAAAATAAGAAAAACGAAAAAAAAAAACCGAAAAAAATAAAAAAAAAAATCAAAAAACGATTCAAACTGATCTAAAAAACAAAAAAAAATCCTAAAACAAAAAAATCTAAAAACAGATCTAAAAAACCAAAAAAATAAGAAAACGAAAAAAAAAACCGAAAAAAATAAAAATAAAAATCAAAAAACGATTCAAACTGATCTAAAAAACAAAAAAGATCAAAAAAAATCCTAAAACAAAAAAATCTAAAAACAGATCTAAAAAAACGAAAAAAATTAAAAAAAACCCTAAAAACAGATTAAAAAACGAAAAAAATAAGAAAAACGAAAAAAAACCCGAAAAAAATCACAAAAAAATCAAAAAACGATAACTATAGCATCCAAACTGTCGATATTGCTGTCGAAGAAGACCGTCGAAGAAATCCAAACTGGCGACTTGAGAGAAGAGGATGCAAACGGCCAACGGTGGGCTTGAGAGGATGAGAGAAGACCGGCGACTTGAGAGGATGAGAGATGCGAGGACGACGGAGAGGAGAGAGGAGGTGGGCTTGAGAGGATGAGAGAACCCGGCGATATTGCTTGTCCTCTCAAGACCGGCGACTTGAGAGGATGAGAGATGAGAGGGGAGGAGAGGAGAGAGGAGAGAGGAGAGGAGAGGAGAGAGGAACGGCTGAATTAAAAAACAAGGGAACAAGAACCCTAATAACGCACGCTTGTCGTATATCAAAAAAAATTGGTATATTGCTGCGGTTTTTTGTAAAAACCGCAGCAATATATTAAAATATTATTTTTTTAATATATTGCTGCAGTTTTTACAAAAAACCGCAGCAATATATCTGGTCAAAAAGTCAACTTTTTTTCAAAAAATTCCTGTTGAAATCATATTGCTGCGGTTTTTTGCCGAAACCGCAGCAATATCTTTATTCTATATTTTACCTTTTCTTTTTACGTGATATATTGTTGCGTATGGGTAAAACCGCAGCAATACCACCGCAGCAATAAACAATTATTCTACTAGTGAACCCCCATTCTAACCCCTTCTTGTAGTAATCTCTAACTATAAAAATCCCATCCAATTGGGAGAGCACTAATTGTACACTCAAGGCTTTTATTGCTCATTTGAAGCTATTTCTAATTACTGTGCGGAATTTGCTCGTTTAAAGAGATAAAAATTGTCTTAGGTGTACTATGCTCATGGTATACCAAGGTGTATGATAAAAAGTTGTATTCATTTGGAAGAAAAATGTAATGGTGTTGAATAATTTATAAAAATGTTTTGTTAAAAAAGTTAATATTAAATCTAATGATTTAATAATAATAAAGGGGATAAACAATATCAAAACTCATCCATCCCTTTCGGCTTTCGCTGTTATATACAAACCTCCCTTCCAAAAGCGAACACCTTGTGACCGTGTTCATTTATTTTCAATCATCTGAAATGAATATAGTAAATAATTCAGGCATATATACTTGAACCTTTTGGGAAAGCTTATTTTAAAAAAAAAAAAATTATATTCAATAATTTTTAAACTTTGTGTATTTTACATTACCAAAGAAAAAAGCTTGAAGCTATTGATCGGGTACAAAAAGGTTTTGGAAATTGAATTATATTAACTTTTATCGTTGTTTTATATTTGGTACAAATAATATAAAGATTATAATATCGTCTGTAAGAAAATTATAGAGTTTTTGTATCTTTATTCTATATGTCAAGAGGGGTAGGACACCAAAAATCTAAAAACCCCTATTTTACCCCCCAACAAATGAAGCAAATTACATCCAAAATAAGAGAAAGGGAAAAAACCAAAAAAAAAAGAAGGTAAAATTAAGTATTACGTACAAACTAACCGCCTTTATCTTCCCATCCCAAAAAAACTGCTCCTATCTACAAGGAAAAAAATTAAAAGGCAAAAACAAAAAACCACACACTACACTATAACCTACTAATCTATTATGAAACCATAATTTCTACAACGAAATCTGGAATTCTATTTGTTTCTATCTCAAACACCTATAAACAAATTATGATTCAATGATCTTTCTAAGTGAAACGCTTCTACTTTTTGAAGAACTCTTATCTTCCCCCTTCAATATTTGCAATCAAATACACAACAATAATAACTCTTTCAAGTCTACAATTCCTCTTTCAACCACTACAATCAGGTAATTCTCATAGCCTCAAACCTATTTCAATTTGTTCTGCATCTGATTAATAACTTTTATGCAGTATGTATAGTCGAACCAAATCAAACATAAGATAATTAGAAGATCTAAAGGCAACCAACAACATAGTCATCACTCACCAGGTATTTGTTAGTAATTGTTATTGATCACTATAAAATGGCAAAATGATCAATCCCATAACTCAAGTTATCAAGTAATAATAGGTTACCAAGCGAAAAACTTCAAAATCGCAAAACCCAATAATGGTATTATCGAGTAGCCAAAATGGTGAATTGTACAATGGTATAATCCAGTGAAGAAAATTAGAACTCACAAAATCTCCGACAAAATGGAACCAAAAGATAGAGAAAGTTCGATCTCACCTTCACCAAAAATTGGAAAAAAAAAAAAAAATCAAATTTTCTCGGAAAAACTGAGGCCCTGGTCGAAGGAAGTGAACTAACGAAAACTCAATAAGCTAATTTCTTAGAGAGGAAAATAAAATTTGGAGAAGAAAAAATCAATTGTTTTGAACCATAATAATCACCCCAAATATAGTCAATTCGCTTCAAATGGTCACTAATCCCACTTTTTTCCAAAAAATCAAAAACCAACTTACCGTACAAATCTAAAATGGAGTTGAAGGCCTAAAGCACTACAAAGAATTTTATGCTTTGAGAGCAAAAAGGAAGGAAAGACAATTAAGCTATCTCGAGCAAGTTTGCATTCTGCAGAATGTCAGAGTTATGTGCAATGTGTTTTGAACTTTAAAATATTTGGTCACCTCTTTCTGCAGAATGTCAGAGTCATGTGCAATGTGTTTTGAACTTTAAAATATTTGGTCACCTCTTTATCTGGAGGAATATAACCATTTGTTTTTGCTACAACAATAAGTTCTCGATGACATACATCAATGTCTTCATGATTGAGGAAATCCATGAGTCGGAAAACCCCATGAACATCAAATTCTGAAAAAAGTTTTGGTATTTTCGCATGCAAAAAGAAAACAAATCAAAATCGAAATCAAAACCCACATAATACAAACCCACAGTACAAATAACAGAGAAACTCACTAACAACTAAAATTGAACATCTTCTCTCAATTTTCCATTTACTTTCTATTTGCTTTCAATTTTTCCGTTGAATGTCGTGAGTAGGTGATGCAAACAACGGCGAAATCTCTAGCTCTTGCGCCGATGTATAAAGAATTTACAACAACGAGCTTGGAGAGAGAACGAGTAGAGCATGGGATTTTGAAGTACAGATAGAGATGGAAATTGGAGGAGGAGGGGAGGAAAAGGAGGATTTTAGGAAGTTTAGAGATATTACGACTTTATCTTATAATAGGGGTAAGTTTTCATATGTATTTACATTTCATGTTATTAGGTAGGTTTATCTTATAATGGTAATCACAAAGAAATTATACTCATTCAGTAACATAAATATTCATACTTCCTCCGTTTTTTTAGTTGCAACACTTTCCTAAAAGGAAAATAATTAATTAGTTGCAACACTTTCGACTTTTGTTTTTCCTTTCTCTGTCTCTCTCCAATCACATGGGGCCCTCTCTTTTTTTCCTCTCTACCTCTCTCCTACCCAAATTTTGCATGGGAGTTGATTAAAAAAAAGTGTTGCAACTAAAAAAAGCGGAGGAAGTACAAGATTGTTTCCCTTTGAAACTTTTTGAGAACTAACCTACATTAATAAATCATACATATTTTAAATGAGGAAGGATAGTGTTTTCAATTAATTAGATGTTGTAGGTAGCTAATAATGAACTTTTTATTATTGTCATCTACACTTTAATTGTCTTTGTATATTATGATAGACATATTTATTTGGAGTATTATGCTTATTACTAAATAGTTAGGTAAAATAATATTCGAAAGCTAAAAAATTGTGTTAAAAAGGATATAAACAAGATAAGACAAACAAAAACAAAGGTTGGAACGGAGTAAGAATAAAAGACGTCAATCCCTATAAGATTGTCTTTTTATAAGGTTATTACAATTGGTAAATAAAATAAAAGAAATTATATTAGCTCTTAAAATTTATAGTTAGTCAAATCCCTATAAAATTGTCTTTTTACGCAAACACCATGTAAGCAAATTAAACAATTTAAAAAAACTATTGCAAATGTTCATATAATTTCTTAGTTAATACGCTGTTGAACTATGAATATGTTTCCCTTTAATAGAACTTTATAAATAATTTTTTGTGCAAATTATTACTAGATATAAGTATGCAATTAATTTAAGTTTAAAAACGATTTCGCACACATAGCGTGCATTGAAGGCTATTACAATTAATTTAACTTACCTAACGATTTCGCACGCATAGCGTGCATATAAGACTAGTTTTAAATAAGCAAACTATTATTAAATTACTAAGCCCTACTTTGAAGGGTGGGGTTTGAGGCTTAATAAGGGGCATCCCACGTCTTATTACATAGGATGTGATTCAAAATCCTAAGATGAAAGGTTTGAATATATCTTCAATCAATTAAATGACCTCATGTGTACATATAAATTAATCTAAGTAATATTTAGGATTTTCAAAATGTGGACTCCAACTAATTCATATTATTTCAAATTCATAAATTCTTCGAAGAGAAAATAAAAGGTTTTATATAGTTCAAATCCTTCATGATACTTATTGAGCACTTTCAAGAAATAAAATAATAATAAAAAAGAAACAAATTGATAGTAATTGCAGTAAGCGTGTGAGACACTACCAGAAGTTCATCCCTAAATAGGGTGGTCTGTAGATGAAGAAAGCAAAAGTCATAGTCACGGGTGAGAGTCATTTTCACATGGACAAAATTTGCTCAATAACAGGAATTATAAATAATTTATAATACTAATAAACTATAATACTTCATGCAATAATCCGCCTTATAGATTCAAATATTCAAATGTGGACCGTTGGACGTATCTTTGGAGAAGAAGACCTTAATTTTGTTAACACGTTCATCAGCCAACTAATCACAGAACCCAGCTAAGATTATGATTGATTGTGGTACGTAACATACCGACTTTTTAAGTTGTTAAATAAATAATGCATGCTCTACATAAGATTCTATATATATAATTGAAGCTAAATTCCTTCCTAAGTGCACAAAAGTGAACTTGACAGCATATCCTAATAATCTACTAGTTTGACACCTAATTAGTATTGTTAAAGTTTTAGGAGATCAAATCCTATAAAAGAAATCAGTAATTTTTTTGAGGTAACTTAAGAAGTTGAGGTTATGCTATGGGAATGTAAGAAACTATTACAATATAGTGTTTTTGTTTGTATGTTCACAAAGGCAATTTTATTTGTATGTTCTCAAGCCCAATCCCGTTCATGGAAATCAATAATGCTGAAGTTCTTGCCATCCATCGAGCTTTGAAGATTTCCGCTAGCAATCCTAATATTTGGGGGTCTCATCTCATAATAGAATCAGATTCCTCCAATGCAGTGAATTGGTGTACTAAGGAATCAGGAGGGCCATGGAACTTAAACTTCATCATCAACTTCATTCGTAATTACACAAAAAAAGATCCTGGTGTATCCATCATTTACAAAAGCCGAGAGTCCAACATGGTGGCAGATGCTCTCGCTAAGCAAGGATTGACAAGAAGAGATGAATTCATTGCTTGGATGTAATGCTCTGAAGAATTGGTATGCTGGCTTGATTGCATTGATGTCAGTCTGCTCAATGTTGTCATAGAGTTTTGTTTGGTCATAGCTGGTATAAGGGTCGAGTATATGCAATAGTAGTGATGGGGTAAGTCATTGTCTTACTGTATCTCAGTAGATGTGAGGGATTTGCTGGTCTTCTGCTAAGGTGTAATTATGCTTTGATGGAGTTCATCCTCCCAATTAATGAGAAACCACCAAATTATCAAAAAAAAAAAAAAAAAAAAAAAATATAGTGTTTTTGTTTGAAATCTTCCAATCTAACAACTATCTTCAATTTACTCAATATTAATATTTCGACGTAAATATTAGTAAATGATCATTAATATCTTTACTGTAAATCTATGAAAGGCAATAATATGTCGAATTATATCGGATTTATGAAACCGTTTATTTAATCATCAACTATTTGAATTCAGTTTTATTTTTTACATCATATTTTAGATTTATTTTTCATATTCGAAATGTATTATTTTTCCACAAATCAGGTTGGATTCGAGGCAGATTCAAACTATATTTTCTAACCATTAATGTAAAATTGCAAATACTATTATCATGATCACATGGTAATCTAACTTTAATCTATTTGTTGATAATGTGGCACGTACAAGAAGCTCTTGGTTTCAGGTCGTTGAATAGTACTCCCTCCGTTCCAAAATATAGTTCTCATTTCACTTTTTTCACGGTAATTTATGCAAGTAGAATCTAAGAGGGATAGTAAAGATTTTTTATTTATTTAAATAAATGTTGTATGGGAAAAAATGATTTTAGGAGAGAGAATGGAGAATAATTGGTGAAAGAGCATTAATTGTAACACTTGGGTTGAATAAACAAAGCAAAAAACAAAATTCAAGAAGCAAATAAATGACGGGACATGGTTTTTCTAGACAAATTACGAAAAAATGTGGAACTAAATATGAAAATGTGAACTATATTTTGGGACACCCAAAATGAAAATGGGAACTATATTTTGGGATGGAGGGAGTACCATTGATTGAGATACATGACCTATAGAAACTTCAGTTCATTAGTTTTGAAAAGTGTGAATTGTAATATTTCATCTTTAGTGCTTCCAAATTGTAACATGAAAACCTAGATTATAAATTGTTGCTTTCATAGAAAGAGCAAGTGCATATGCAATGGGAAACATTGTGAATATAAACATAGATGCCAAAAAAAAGTCTCAATCAATTAAAATTCCAGAACTAAAAATGGTCATTCAGAGTTCAGACCAATTGTCTTCTTTCATTTGAGCTATTTTAACCATTGGGGAGCTCAGTTAGGTACCATGAAAGGTATGATAGTTGCATAAAATCCTTCTTATGGGACCATCCAAATAAACTTTGCTAAATATAGCAACTTGCACACATTTCAAGGCCCCCTTAAACAGTATATCTCTACTAGGAAATAACCCAAATAAGAGTTTCAGCTTCTCATCTACCAGAAACATTAAACTTCTTTTTTCTTCCAAAATTACCTCTTTACAAAAAGTCACTCCATTGACTTTTTACCCCCTGGCCTCCTCTTATAAATTTCTCCTCTTGTCCTATTTAATTCTCATGTTACTTTCATGCCTTAAATTTCTAATTAAAACATACTAACCAAACCATTGATAATATATACTTCATCTTTTATCTATACATATCTAGCTAGCTTAGCTAAGGTCTTGTATTACAAGGCATCATATTATATATAATTATATATATATATATCAATGGAGCAAGCAAAATGTTTGAATATTTTGTTGAAAGCAAAAAACATGAAGAAACTTAATCAAAAGTCACGTTCTTCATGGGAAGATTATCAAGAAGAAGCAGCCTTTGCTAACGACGCGATACGCGGGCTCCAAGGAGGATCAGTTTGGCCTCCAAGATCATATTCATGTAGTTTCTGCAAGAGGGAGTTTAGGTCAGCTCAAGCTCTTGGAGGTCACATGAATGTTCATAGAAGAGATAGAGCTTTACTCAAGCAAGTCATCACCACCCATATTGATGATGATGATCATCATCATCATAGTCATCATGATCATGATCATATGACCATCACATCCAAATCGATGCATCCTCAAAACCCATCTCAGGTTTGTGGCCCTAAGACCAGTGTAGCACATCCTTCCCTATCTAGGGTTTCTTTCAATTCTACTAATAGTGGATTTAAGAAAGTAATTAGTAGTACTAATGATGTTGTCATTCAAGCTAATATGTCTATGGGGTTAGATTTAGCTATTGGGACATACCAAAAAGAAGGGGATCAAGAAGAAGCAATTTTGAAGTATAATAATAAGAGGTACAAGAAAAATGGAGATTATAATGTTGCTTTGTTTCCATTCTTTGATCAAGAGATTAAGTGTTCCACTAATGTCAATGATGGCGATTTACGAGTACCGGACTTTTTGAATCTTAGAGCCAATAAATCTATGGAGGAGTTAGATCTTGAGCTCAGACTTGGTAATCCACCTCATAAGGTAAAGTAGCAATCATATATATTCATATATACTTCGATTTAAGGTGGACTTAATTAGCATGTAATACCCTTTTTAATCTATTCAATTTGAAAAGGTTAGATACTATTGTACTAGATTAGATGTTCTAATCACATATTTATGTCGGATTGTATTAGCAAATTTAATATATACAAGCAATGAGGTGGTTGTGCCTCTTCGTAAATTATTGCAAGTTAATGAAGTTCCTCATTGTAATTTGCTAAAGTTCTTGAGTATGTAACTTTAAGTATATGATCTTAACATAAAAGTTGAACTTTCCAGATTACAAGTAGGTGTATGTAATTGAATTAAATAGTGTCGAGAACGTACACCTTGTTAATAATGATATATCATTATTATTTTTGTCATATGTATGAATAATTTTGATCTGGATTCAAGCTAGAAAGTGACATGCAATGACAATGGCACTAGTATACATGTGTGAAGCTTGAAAGCTCAATTTTCATACTGCGGTACTACCAATCAAATGTGTCCAAATCCATCATCAAGTAAAACAAAATTACCCTAATGCAAATTATGGAATCTGCCGCTTTATCATGTACTACCATGTACGCAGAAAACTATAATAACTTTTTTACAAAATTAATGCCAACAATTTAAAAATCTAGAAAGTACTTTTATTTTGTAATAAAAATAAGGAAAATTTGTCAAAAACAACCTTTTAAATACAAGCGAGAAACAACCTTTTAAAAAAAATCTGGCAAAAGAAGACCTTAAGAAGAAAATATTTTGCGAGGAATAACCTCGACCCATTTTCCGCCATGGACCAAACATTTTTCAGCGTTGACTCGTTAAAACCAAATATGTGAAGGACACGTGAGCTGCATCTTTTATGTTTCAACCCTGCTTTTCTCCATTTTTCGACATTGACCAAGTATTTTTGATGTTGACTTTATCAGTATATGAAGGAAAATGGGGTTGAAACATAAGAAATGTGGGTTACGTGCCTTGCCATGTTTGGTTTTAGTGAGTCGAAGCCGCAAAATACTTGGTCAATGCCCGGAAAATGGGTCAAGTTTGTTCCTCGTAAAAAAATTATTTTTAAGGTCTTATTTGCCAGATTTTTTTAAAAGGTTGTTTCTCGCAAAAACTTGTATTTAAAAGGCTGACAAATTTTCCTAAAAATAATAAGTTTTTGTGGGGGGAAATAATGAGGTTCAAAATGTATCATTTAGGTCTTCTTATGACTGCATACAATAAATTAACTTGAAAAATATTGTTCGGGGCTCAAAGTTGAATGTTTTAACATATATATATATATATATATATATATATATATATATATATATATATATATATATATATATATATATATTAACATACATGTTTGATAGAGAATAGTAAATATATGTGTAATTGTGTAAAGATATTAATTATGTTATTTTCCGGAGTAAAAAAACTAATATGGACCCGGTGCACACTAACTTAGTGTGCACCTTATCCATCTCACGTGAGTTTTAATGATTACAACTTTCCGTTTTTGCCGCGTTCAGTCTTCCCCTATTTTCTCTCTCCTGATAACTTCTCTCTCCTCTGATAACTTTACTCTCCTGATAGTGTATTTTTGAAACAATATAGTGTATTTTGAAATGATATAGTGTACTTTAAAATGATATAGTGTATTTTAAAATGATAGTGTTTTCTTTGAGTTTTTTGGCATGATAGTGTTGCATGTTATAGTGTATATTGACATGATATAGTGTATTTTGAAATGATATAGTGTATTTTAAAATGATAGTGTTTTGCTGAGTTTTTTGGCATGATAGTGTTGCATGTTATAGTGTACTTTGAAATGATATAGTGTACTTTAAAATGATATAGTGTATTTTAAAATGATAGTGTTTTGCTGAGTTTTTTGGCATGATAGTGTTGCATGTTATAGTGTATATTGATATGCTATAGTGTATTTTGAAATGATATAGTGTATTTTGACATGATTGTGTTTTGCTGTGTTTTTTGACATGATAGTGTTGCATGATATAGTGTGTTTTGACATGATATAGTGTATTTTAAAATGTTATAGTGTAGTTTATTTGTGTATTACACAAAATTATCATAATCGATCGTTATAGTGTTTGATATGATAGTGTATTTTGACATGATATAGTGTGTTTTAAAATGATATAGTGTATGTTTGTTTTGAACAACTGTTTTTGTTAAAATTTTAGAGCGTTGAAGAGAGAGAAAATCGAGCGGATTTTGGAAAGCGGGAGTGACTAGTTTGTAGTGGGGGCACGTGTCTAGGCCTGGTCCACACTATTTTTAATGTGAACCGGGTCCACGCAAGACGGGAGTTGTACTCCTTCTAAATTAGGTTTGTACACTGTGTCTGTATGTATGAGAATTCTCTGACTTGAAGAGAGTTACACAAGTCTACATGATATTAGAATCATCTGAAATACCTTTTCAACCTTTTCTCACCCTAGATTCGACCTTCTTAATCAATCAATGCCTCGGTGAGGATTACATAATTCTACAATTCTATTTTATCTTTTTGTATTCTTTCTATCCAATTACTAATTTTTTTTGGAGGATCGTGCTCTTTTGATGGCTAACTAAGGTATGTTCTGTTCAACTTATTTTGTCTTATCTTAACTTATCTTACCTTATCTTATCTTATAAGATCTTATAAAATCTTATCAGTATATGAAGGAAAATGGGGTTGAAACATAAGAAATGTGGGTTACGTGCCTTGCCATGTTTGATTTTAGTGAGTCGAAGCCGCAAAATACTTGGTCAATGCCCGGAAAATGGGTCAAGTTTGTTCCTCGTAAAAAAATTATTTTTAAGGTCTTATTTGCCAGATTTTTTTAAAAGGTTGTTTCTCGTAAAAACTTGTATTTAAAAGGTTGTTTATGACAAATTTTCCTAAAAATAATGAGTTTTTGTGGGGGAAATAATGAGGTTCAAAATGTATCATTTAGGTCTTCTTATGACTGCATACAATAAAATAACTTGAAAAATATTGTTCAGGGCACAAAGTTGAATGTTATATATATATATATATATATATATATATATATATATATATATATATATATATATATATATATATATATATATATATATATAGAAGTGAGTTCATATGAGAATGCATACCTACATGAGAAATGAGAATGGATTTTACACGCTGTAACTCTAGTGAACAACTCTAATGAAAAAGTGATGTAACTCCAAAAAAACAAAAATTAGGAAAAATATTTTGAAAAAAAAAATTTATTTTTTGGGCTCGAAATTTTTTCGGGGGCATAACTCTAATGAACAAGTGTTGTAACTCTAATCCAATCGTGTGGTTGAAATTCATTCTCATTTCTCATGTAAGGAGCATTCTCATGTGATCCTACCTCTATATATATATTATATATATATATATATACACACATGTACACACGGTATACCAATATATTAACATACATGTTTGATAGAGAATAGTAAATATTTATGTAATTGTGTAAAGATATTAGTTATGTTATTTTCCGGAGTTGTACTCCTACTAAATTAGGTTATTTGTACACTGTATGTATATGAGAATTCTCTGACTTGAAGAGAGTTACACAATTCTACATGATATTTAGAATCATCTGAAATACCTTTTCAACCTTTTCTCACCCTAGATTCGACCTTCTTATTCAATCAATGTCTCGGTGAGGATTACATAATTCTACAATTCTATTTTATCTTTTTGTATTCTTTCTATCCAATTACGTCCTAATTTTTTTTGGAGGATCGTGCTCTTTTGATGGCTAACTAGGGTCTGTTTTGTTCAACTTATTTTGTCTTATCTTATATTATAAATTCTTATAAAATCTTATCTTATCTTATTTTATCTTATAAGATAGTTTATTGTGCGTGTCTAACATCTTATTTATCTTATCTGATCTTATCTTATCTTATCTGATCTTATGTTATCTTATCTTATCTGATCTTATAAAATTTTATCTAAGTTAAAATAAGTTGAACTGAACGGACCCTAACTTCTACCTTTTTTTTTTTTTTTGGTAACAACTAACTTCTACCTTAATAGTCTTCATTCAATACACAACACTATTATCACACAACATACATGCCACATACTGATATACTCCCTCCGGTCTTTATTAGTTTACCCGTTTATTTTACACAGAGTTTTAGGAGAAAGTGTTGTGGGACATATAAAGAAAGAGAAAGGACTAAATTATATTAAAGTTGAATGTGTGTGTCATAGAAAGTTAGTGGGTCCATTCTAAAAATAGAAACAAAAGAAATGGGTAAACGAATAAGGGACATCTCAAAAAAGAATATGGGTAAACTAATAAAAACCAGAGGGAGTACATATGTAGATGCATATTATATTGTTATTGCGCCCGAGTGTAGTACAATACCTCTTCAATGTGAGGAAGTAAAATAAACTTATTATTGATAAATAATCTTATCACCTCATGTTAAGTATATAATATTTCAAGTTATCCCTCGATCGAAATCTTAAGTAGAACTTAGCTCCAAATAAACCAATGATACTAGCAAATCCATATGAAGGACAAACCAACTTGTCAAATTAAGATAAAACAAAGTTTGTCATAGTCGATAAGAATGTTACTTGTGCATTTGGTTAATCATAAGGAAGCTTAGAATATGTGTACATGGGCATTGTTTACGGGGTCCTTGTCTCTATATAATTTTCTTTGACTTGTGTAGATTTTGTAGATACAATATATACTTAGGCTGAGATCTTAATTAGGAGTTTAGGTCGAATGATTTCTTTGGATATGTTTACAAGACAAACACTTAATTATGAGAATTTTTATCATACATTCAGGTGTACCATACTCATGGTACACCCAAAGCTATTTTTTTGCTTATTGCTCATTTAAAACCTCCAAATGAGCATAATCACATAATAGATAGAGTTTCAAATGAGCAAATGAGAAAAAACGGCTTTGGGTGTACCATGTGCATGGTACACCAGGATGTATGATGGATGCACTCTTTAATTAGTCCCTAAAGTTTGTGATTAGATAGCCCTAATCCTAGATGGCTAGATTCCTAGTTGTAAACACGTGTATATGACCCATAATTCTACGCGAAAGTTGCTGATAACTCTACTATCTTGTTCGTGGTAAAAGACTATTAATGAGCGAGAATAGTAGATCTAGTGTAGCGATGGTGAGGGGAGGGGACTTTTTTTGCTTCAATTTTTCTTTCAAAATTTAAAGCAAAGTAAGTAGAAATTTGGTTTCAACGCAAAAGAAAAAATGGGTTCATTGAGAAAATATATTATGATTGATGTATGTATAGAAGTATGACACAGAAATAAATACAATATTTTATCAAAAAAGTGCTACTTTTTGTAATAATAACGGTCAAGCATAATTGCGTAACACAAATATCAAACAAAAATGTTAAATTTGCTTAACTCAAAGTACAAGGGTACATATGTGTCCCTTTTCTCACTTTCGAGGCTAAACAGCCCAGAAGTAAATGTCCCAACATATTATTGGAATAAGGATTCGAACCCTGGGCAATGACCTAAAATTCGGATTGTCACTCTACTGAACTACCACCTCTCCCTCGATAACCGTTGTAAATGACAAGTGGTACAACAATCTAAAACCAATTCTTTCTTTTATTTAATTTCCAAAAAGAAAACCCTAGTTTTCTCCATGATAAATCCAAGTGCAGGCACAAGTGCACAACTATTGTACTAGAAAACTCCAGTTTGATAGAAATTTTCGCCTTAAGTCGGTGTACTAATTGACTTGTAAATTATGTTGTCCAGTAAGATCTTTTAATTTTTTTTTTTTAAATGTCGTGTACAAGCATTGATTTTGAAATTGACAAATGACAATCATATCAACTGGGTTAACTCATAAAATATATATGCATGCAACCACGAACAAGAGCCAGTAGTTGACAAAGATGGTTCATGCATGCAGTAAACAACAATAAGTATCCCATTTCTTCTTTTTTTCATCTTCTTTCAAAAGTATATTCATGAAACATCGCTTTTTTAGTCTTAAATGGACTTATTCTACAGATTTATTCACCCTTTAATATTATTTTTCTCTCCTTTCTTTGACAATGTATTTAAACTGAGATATAAAGAATGGTTTCATACATGATATTACTGAAAATTCAGCTTTCCAGAAAAAGAAATACGACTTTATTCCTTTACCCATAAACTGTCATCCCCTTATAGACAGGAAAGAGGTGAATTACTTCGTGGGCTTTCAATTTTCCAGGGGATATTGTGATTTGTGACAGAGGAGAGAGAAAACCAAGAAAACAGAGCAAAATTAGATAAAGTGGCAAACGGTTTTTACTTAGATCTATAGGAAGTGTCCACAAAGATCTATATTACTCGGACTCTTAATTTTAACTCATCGTACGAACCCATGTTGGTTTGTCAACGCTCCTATATGGATATTGATACTTAAAACACTTGGTTTTGAACATAATTCATGGAAACTTTTTATAAAATAGCCAAGTCAGACACTTAAATATATATCTGTCTCCGAGTGCTTGAGTCTAAGTAGTATAGTCTGAGCCTAGAAGAAAAAGAAAAGAGAATTATTTGGAATATTATTTGGTGCAAAATAGTTGATTATAAATAGAGTCTGACTTTATATTAACTAGGTGAAACTGATGAAGGATGATTTAAAGGGAGGAATTTTGATGCACAGGAGAGACAGGGGTTAGCACATGGGTGTATTTACATGCATGAGATGACAAGTTTCAAGAGATAGATTAATTATGTGATACAAAAACAGGAGGCATGAAATTAATACACTCAAGTAATGTGGATGGTTACTATATTTGGGTTGCTTTGAGAATCGCCAATGCAATGGTTGTAGACTTGTAGTATGAATGTATGATGTACTGATGTTTATGTAATTATATATCTACTTCTGACTTCTCTTAGGACATTTGGTAACTTCAGCTAGTGGCATGTTGAAAAAGAAGTAGAGTTGGTATTATGGTCCATCATTCTCTTTAGTTACTACTTTCTACCCTAGTTTAGAGCCGATCATTTGTCGCTTGTTGGGTCGGGTTAAAACCAGAATTGTCGAGTAGGCTCTATAGAGTTCCACATTATATGTTAGTTTTTATTTTTTTCGGGTTTTGCTATTTGACGCCCTAAAACTCCTTATTAATGCCCTAAATACAGTATTTTTATACTCTATATGCATACCTCCATTTCTTTTCTCTCTTCCTCCCCTTTCCCCACTTCGCCTTCCGCTTCCCCCTCTTCTTCCAGACCACCACTGGAGTCGCCGCCATCGTACCACCATCACCCAGACCCTAGATAATAACAACCACCATGCCACGCCTCATTATTGAAGATGCGCTCAAGCAAATTCTAGTCGATGATGTTGTAATTGAAGATGAGGAGACTGATTTTTTTTTTATAAAAAAATATGGAGAGGCTTCGGTGAGGCGTCCATGGTGGACGCCTCCTTTTTTTGATTTTTTTCCTGTTAATCGAAGAAATGGATAGAAGGGGGGAAAACAGAGGAGAGAAGAAGGGGGAGGGTGGGGTGTGATGGTGGTGGCGGTACAGTGGCGACGCCAGTAGCGGCGTGGCGGTGGTGGTGGTAGTGTGGTGGTGTGCCGGCGCCAGTGGTGATGTGGAAGAAGATGGATAGGGGAAATGAAAAAGGAAGGGAAGAAAATGAGAAAAGAGATGGAAAGTATACAAATACAGTATTTTATACGTATTAAAGGTGTAATTAGGAAATTATAGGGCGCCATTTAGCAACCCAGTTTTTGAAATTAAGCTACTTAAGTACTTTTCGATTTTTTGTTGTCAGATCTCAAAATAAAACATGATCTAAATGAGTATGACTAAAATGGTGTGTTCTCTTCACCTGAACTTATTTAAACATAACTTATTAAATCTGATTGGACCTGATCAATCATGAGTATTACCTTATGTTTATACCTTATTAGACTTGATCAAACATAATTGCACTTAATTAGACCTTAAACTTATTTTTTTATGTAAAAAGAACGCATCCTGAGTTTAAATACATTATACCATCTACTATCATAAATTTGTAAAATCTTAGAACCAAAAATTGAAAACTGACAATAATATTAACAGCAAACGTCTAACGAGCCCTAAGGACAAATTGAGTAATAGAGTACCCATCTCAAATTCTCAACTAGTTTTGCAACATGCTAAACGAAAATAACCAAGAGAGCCCATGTAGGAGACGAACACGCAAGAGAGCCCATGCCCATGTAAGTAACATTTCTATGGGACTAAGAACCTGCAAATTCGAGGCCCAATCAGAATGTAAAGTTATTTATCCGAATTTACTAATCCTAATTCACAGTTCACTAATAATTGCTTAATTTTATTCCTCAAGTTTCAAGAAATTTCATCAAATCTGCATTTGTGAGGAACAACAATGGCTAATCCTCTGCATGGTGGCACTAAATCTCAAAGATGGTCACTTTCTGGGATGACTGCTCTTGTCACAGGCGGTACACGTGGCATTGGGTCTCTCTCCTTCTCCCCAAAATCTTTTATTTCCTTCCAAAATGATAAAAAGATGTAATTTTGGGTGTTTGATTTTTCTGGGTTTTCCCTAATATTTATTCTAATTTCAATGATTTTAGATTTTGGGTCTTGATTTATACTTTATAGGAATGCAGTAGTGGAAGAATTAGGTGGGTTTGGAGCAAAAATTCACCTTTGTTCAAGAAATGAAGTTGAATTAAACAAATGTTTGGAAGAATGGAAGATTAAGGGTTTTCAAGTATCTGGTTCTGTTTGTGATGTTACTTCTCGGGAACAACGGGAAAAGCTCATGCAAGATGTTGCTTCAATTTTTGATGGGAAGCTCAATATTCTTGTAAGTTTTATTTTTTTTGGTTCTGGAATTATGTGGTTGGACTGTTAATCTTGACTAATTGCAGATTGTATTGGTTATTTCTGGTCTGAAATTATATGTTATTACTGTATAATAGTTGGTTTAGATTTTAGAATGTAGGGTTTTGATTATTTTTTATGCCAATTGTTCTTCATGAGCACAAAGTTGTAAGAAATTGAGTATCTTGGAGTTAAGACTATCCAGCTTTTGGAACTTTGTGGTTTATTAATCTTGTCATGCATCACTGAGGTTGTTCAGTAGACCTCTTTGCTTCAAAGGAAGTATTTATACCTTGTGCTCAGATAGCAGGATATGATATGCATATGGAACTTTGAATTCAAGTAAATGGGATGTTCAAATTTACAGAATCACTTGAACTTCTCTATAAATCAGAAACAATTCAATTAGAATTGAGAACTCAACATGATTAGAAGATTGGCCGAAAAAGTTTGAGAAAGGAGCTTGAGGTTCAAGGATAGTATATCTAGTTTTTCCGAGCATATTTGTGTAGCAAAAGCCGGTACAATATAGCCAATTGCTTCTCTAACAAAGTAAGTCTGATAACCTAAATATTAAACACTTTGAAACGCCTAAGTAATCAACTCACATACCTGATTGATTACAGAAATGTAGTAAAATGGTAGGACATTTGGGCATCACCGCGCTCTTATGCACCCTTGCCCCCTAAGCTGCACTTGGAAGCTTGAAGATGCTGCTGCTGTTCAGCCAAAAAGGTTAAGTCACATATCTGCTTACATTGAGATTGCACGTGAGCTGTCTCTAGAAACCCATGTGTAACAATCTCAATCCAGCTTCAGGTGCTTCGTTTTCTGATAGCATAATTAGGTGGACTACTACGTGGCTCTGCTGGTAGATTGTTGTGTCAGAATGAAGTGTTTGTTTTTCTCTTTCTAAGATCACATACAGTATATGAGTTGGTTCATGGTTGTATAAAAGTTTCGTGATGTTTTTATGTCTATAATTTTGGAGTGGGTGGGTTGTTTATAAACCTATTCTTAGTAAAGAATTTAAGTGATGTCCTCAGTTGATAATTTTTCAAGCACATACATAATAATTTATAGTTCTTTATCTTTGTTCTGATTTTACTGTCGAATTTATAGACAATTATATAATTACAAATGGAAATAAACAAACATGTCAAGGAGGTGGAATTATACATTCAATGAAAACACAATAGAATCAGATTGATTTTATACAAGCGGTCAATATGAAACTTCTGAGTTTACAAAAATTTGATTCACATCACAATAAAACTTATACTGAGGTTGGCTATTTCCTTATACAAATGAGTATATATCTTTGATCTAGGACAACATCATCTTGTTTGATTGCCCTTGGTTTGCCAATTGTCTCAGCATATAGTTGTAAGTATTCCCAAAACATCTAACTAGCGATCATACATATAAAGATAGTGAAAAGTAGAAAGATAAATGAAATATTAAGCTTGTCACTGACAATTTTTGGCAGCATTCAAGAATGGATAATACCTATTGATTAAAAATTTCTCTGAATACACCTTATATTCCCTCAAATTATAGTAACTCACTGGATAGTCATGAATATCTTTAGTGCCTTTAACAATCTTCATCTTCTAGGTAACATTAAGTTGATATTGATTTGAAGCAATTCTACACTTTTCATCAGCTCGAATGACATAGACTTTCGAGAGTGTATAATGCCTTTTGAAGTCAGTAATTATACAAGTCAACAATATGTGGATTTATAATATGTTGCATTGGTTCCCCCAATATCTGAAAAAGAAGAACGAGATAATATCAGTTGATGTATAAATCTAGTTAGAAAACATGATGCTGTGTACATACGTTTCAAAAGATGGTTTTGGTTGATGCAAATGTACTTATGTATAGTATTTGAGCATTTGCCTTAGTTTTTTTTTTTCAGCTCTAAGTACATTTGTTGACTTTTGCAGCCTATAACCTAAACTATCTGAAGACTTATTCCTTTAATGAGGGTTGATGCCAATGGAGTACCTGCACATGTGAGAGAAAGAGGTTAACCATAAGGATTTGCTGACATCTGGGGAACTTTTTACTTCATTGTTTGCAATTGCCGCCATTTTCGAATTCTGACTGAAGAAAAATTCTACCTCAGTCAAAATGATTGAACAAAAGCAAGTTTAAATGTTAGTGCTAAATTGAGGAAACCAAATTTTCTTTTCATTTCGATTGCAGTGAATTTCTCCGTAAATCAGAAACATTCAATGAGATTTGAGGAGTCAGCAACCTGAGAACATTGTAAGAAGAAAACAAGTATTTATGTGTAATTCAAACAACCTTATGCCACCTCAGGATACCTATTGAACTTACTCGACTTGCTGATAATAGGATATGTATGAGTAACAGAAACTGCTGAAAGTAAGTTGGGTCAACCTCTAGTATCAGCACGTGATATCTGTTCTTAAGCTTGAAACTAACATAGCACTGACTTGCCTTTAGAATGCATTTTGGCGATTTGTTGGACAAAGGAAGAAAAATTTTCAGCTGAAGAGATTTTGTATGGTAAACCTTGGGTATAAATTCTCGCTATGTATAAACTATAGTCATTTTGCACCTCCAGGTAAACAATGCTGGTACAAACATAAGAAGGTCAACTGTTGAGGTCTCTTCTGAGGAATATGCAAAAATCATGGCCACCAATTTGGAATCTGTGTATCATCTCTGTCAGCTTGCGCACCCTCTTTTAAAAGATTCTGGAGCTGGAAGCATTGTGTTCATATCATCTGTTGCAGGGGTTACACATTTGGGTAGTGGATCTGTTTATGGAACTAGTAAAGGTGGGTTATTAGAGTTTTTTTTTATTTTTTTTTTTCTCTTAGCCTTTCTACCTCTAAATAAGATGAACAGACATCTAAACTATATTGTGTTTGCTTTTTTCAGCTGCAATTAATCAGCTTACCAGAAACCTGGCATGTGAATGGGCTAAAGACAATATCAGGAGTAACGCTGTTGCGCCTTGGTATACCAAAACCTCACTTGTGACGCATGTAAGACCCTTATATTTCTACGACTCTCTACTTACATGTCTTTGCTGGTTAATTGGCGATATTTCTTGTTTCACCTTCTATACACATATCATTTTAAGGACATCGGCATGAGTGGAGCAAAAATACAGGTCATGGACAGAGCAAATTATTGTAGTCACTATGTAGTCACTGCAGTAGAACTATTTAATTTGGGAACTCATTGAAGTTTTCCGATTAAATAAGGTTTTGTAGTTGAATACAGGAGTTTGCCTTTAGGAATGTCTCTCTTTTGGAGAATAGGATAAGCTATACAGAATATATTTCTTATTACTCTTACTAACAACCTAATAGGCCTGTACTATGTCCATGTGGAAGGAAGAATAAGCGCTCACATTGATAACTCTTTTGAAGGGAGAGAAATTTAGAAAAGAAGATTTTCTTTTTCTAGGAAAATCCGCTGTGTAGATGACACTCATAGTGAGTAATTTTGCCTATAGAAATACATGCAAATCTCTCCTTAATGTTATGAATATGGGAAAGCCGAAACTACCACGTGATATATTTTTGAATGACTTTACCGTTATCTTACCTGGCTGCTACTTATTCAGTGAATGAAGTTTAGCCACTCATGCTCTGCAGTCTGCACTATAGGAAGGACAGTTTTGTCTATACGAAGATGAATATCTCACCTGTCTTTCCTCGAGACTCCAGACAATTACTTTTCTCAACTGACCATCCTCGAGCATCTTTTATTCCGTATAACCCTTTTTTTAGACTTGTAGACAGCGAAATATTTGGAAGGAATACAAGATATGCATGGTATTCCCTCCCTCCCTAATCATGTGCTCTATTTCGTTTTTGGGAGTTGAAGTATACCCAACTTTGATCATATAATCCGTTCAATTTACAGGAAAGTAATATGATCTTGGATTTTATTATATTCATCATGACGTACAGTTGCAAAATATCAATTTTCTATAATTTTTACTAATGCGTACGTGAAGATATTAATAGTCAAACATCTACCTTGAACACCATAATAAAGCAAATGGAGCATATAACTAGGGACACAAGGAATACTTTAGTATTCATGTCTTTTTTATTTCTGCATCATGCATAACTAGAATATACTATTATGAGGTAGCGCACTGCTAAGTTTCCACTGCTTATGTTGTAAAATTTCCATGTTGTATGTGAATTACTGTTTTCTGGTGGTTGAGTTGGCAATGGATGATTCGTCTAGTGTAATAGCCTCGTGTTACCGTCACCTGCATGCCTGTGATTTCATTAATAAACCATTCTAGGAGCTGGATTTTTTATTGGCACAAAGATGGATACATACTTTCTTAGAACATCATGCATTCTTCTCCTTTCATAACTTCATATGCCTTCATGGCTCATGCCCTGTTATTTCGTGAATGTTGGCAATATATACTAGTCGTTATTATAGGCCACACAGAATGGGATAAGGTTGTTTTTGCTGGATAAATCATACATTCTTTATGACCTTTTTAGAATTTCATGTTTGCTATATCTTGTAAATGAACGAAGAAATCGTGAGCCTTTGAAATGTCTACCTCTTATCTTATTTCTTTGTAATGAAGGTGTTAATTGTAGGATCATTTTGCTTGAAATCTCCAAAATTGGTCTCATCTATCAAAGCTTTAAGCATGAAGTTTCTTGTTCACATACCAAATGAATTGTCAAGATAGAATAGGTTACATTCATAGTCTCTTAAACTCCCACTTAATCTTTCCCCCTCTTTCCACGAAGACTAGTGGACTTCTAGAGATCTGTCATCTGAGGACTACAATGATCTTATCTGTTAAATTTTCTTGTTGAAAAAGGAGCATAAGAATTGGACACTTAGTGGGGCTTGGCCCATGATGGTGATGGTTAATATTGTTTCAATTTTTAGGATAAGCCATGTACCCTCCATAATGAACCAACCACCTGATCTGCATAAGTTGGAAGGATCACTTGCTCGAGTGCTCAATTGCGAGGAAGGTTTGGGTTTTAGGCCGTTTGGGTATTAAGTCATTCCGGACTCAGGCTTGAGCGAGCATGCTAGCTGGGGCCAGCTTGCCACCTCCACCCCCTAGAAAAGAAAAAGAACACCCTTTTTGAATTGGTGATGATTGCAGTAGAGAGATTGTTTAGTTCAGGTTTTTAGATCCCTCTACTTCCGGTGTTATAATCACAGTGTCTGTTGCCCCTCTGTGAGCCTCTCTTGCTTCTCCCACTTTATCCTCTTATCTTAGACATTTCTTCCACTCTTTTGGCCTTTTGGGACCATTTTAGTAAAAGTGTTTGAGTGTTATCCAAATCATTGTCCTACTCAAGTTTCTTTTTTTTCTTTTGAGGGAAGGCCTACTTAAGTTTCTATATGTGCTGATCATTTTCAATATGTGTGCTTTGATTTCGAAACCTATCTTTCTCAAAATATATGTATGCATTTTAATGATAGTAATACATATGAATTTATAGGTAATAAGAAAATTCACTTTAATTGTTCTAATATGGTTATAGTGGTATCGTTTATTTTGGTATAATGCATTTTCTTACCGAAAGAAAATCTGGAGCCACAAAAGATAGGAATTCTTTTGGACTTATTTTCAGTTCAATTCGGTTACTTTCTCAGTTTCTCCCAATTAAGTTTCTACTTTCTCCCAGTCCAAAAGAACGGGGCGTAACTCTTCTTTTTTTTTTTTGGTGAAAAGGAATAACTCTTCTTTGATAATGTTGTGTAAATAATATTCGGGAACTGACATAAATACCCTTAATGTTGAACCACATTGAAATGTATTTTATTTATGATGAGTTGGGGGGTATTGTTGTCTTCATAATGTTGTTATGCAGCTAGCATTTAGGTATTTTGACTAACTCAAAGATAGTGATATGCTAAATTAGTCTTACCTATTGGTATATAGCCCACCAAGCCACCAACTAGGTGTAAATTATCAAGTTGAATTGGGCATTACTTCCCTCATATACTAATATTTGCCTTTAATGTCAATCTACTTAATAATATGTACAAATCATTAAGCGACGCGTGTAAAATCTTTGGTAGCTTTTATTAATTATTTAGTGATGAAAAGTAATGGTCAAAAACTCAAAATTAATTAAGTTTGACTACAAAAGTCAGCCACTACTTTGAAGGAAATGGAGTATCGTACTGTTGTTGATTCTATCGTTTTTCCACAGCAAAAGCTTGTTAAGATGCGAAAATGTCTCCTCATGTACATTGAATTTGGTTTGAGTTTTATATATATGCAAACTATGTAGGCGCCTTAATTGCTGAGGTAACCTAGTAACTCTTTTTTCTTTGGTTTGGTTGTAATTATCAGTTGCTTGCTGACGAGAGCTTCGTGGACAAGGTCGTTTCGCGCACTCCCCTTGGCCGTATAGCAGAAGCCGAGGAGGTGGCGTCAATGGTGGCATTTCTCTGCCTTCCTGCAGCTTCTTACATCACCGGCCAAGTTATTTGTGTTGATGGTGGTATGACTGTTCTTGGTTTCAACCCTGGCCTTTTCTAGTAGTTGTGTGATTGATTATTTCACCATCACTTTCTGTCTCTCTCCATCTTTAGTGGAAACGGTACTACTTAAGCCTTTTCTTCGTTGTTGGGTTATGCATGGCTTAAAATGGAAATTAGTTGTAAATTTACGACAAAAGTTTGCATTAATGTATGTAATAAATGATTAGATAATGCTTTTTTTTTTTTTCATTTTTAGCTTCTTATATTAGCCCTTGGGGTTGCATTTAGCTTTTCCATTTTTACAAGTTGAAATGAATCAAGCAAAATTGTATCCCCTCCGTCCCAAAATATAGTGCTTACTTCTTTTTTTTCACGGGAATTAAGGAGGTTGGAGGGAGTAGCATGATTTTAAAAAAAATTAATGAACTACTTTTGTCTTGGAACTACTCCCTTTATTTTAAAAATAAAAAATAAAAAGCAATAAATCTTCCTTGGAATGGTGCAAAGTAATAAATAGGACCACACATTTTGAAAGAAAGGTAAGAATATTTTGAGAAGCTTGTGTAAAAATTGAGGATAATTTAGTCAAAACAAATTAATCTATTTGAAATAGGCACAATATTTTGGCACACCTAAAATGAAATGTAAGCACTATATTATGGGACGGAGGGAGTACATGAGAGCGTATCTTGTCATAGATTGACGAGAATTTGTGGTCAAAATAATTAATATACCCCATATTTTAAAGAGAAATTTTCACAAGAATATATTTCTCACATGCAAAAGCCAAAAAGTCAATAAGAACAATTTAATCATAATTCATATAGACTCTTTCTTAAGACACTCTCAAAATTCTTTTGAGATATATTTTCTTCATTTATTGTTTTTGCAGAGCTGAAATGTAAATATTGCACCAGTTCTTATTCAATAATACTGTCCGGTTTTTTATTGGATACGTTTCGTTTCATGTTTTCTTATCAAAATAACAAAATTATATTTTTGGAAATAATATTTGTTTTCATGGGCCTTCGCGTTGAATTGTTAGTCCAATACCAAATGATATTAGACAAAGCTACAAATGTTTTTTTAATAATGTACGTAAGCAACTTGGACCTCATTACTCGTGACTGTTAGCCAAATATCTAACTTTTCTTTTATATCTAACCGCCCATCTATATATAGTATCATTAATATTACGCGAATAGCGTGTCTATTCCCACTCCTCCTAGTGTATATACTAGCCATTTTATGCACATATACATGCGAAGTTGAAGGATAAGTGGTAAGCTTTGCAGTTTGTTAGATTGGTTTTCTCTTTTTTTTAATTTTTATTTTTAAACTAATAGAGCGGTATGTGTTATAGTTTATTTTCTATTTAGGTTATGTTCTTTTGGATAGAAGTGGACTAAACTGAATAAAAATTGTGAGTGGAAACTAACTGAATTGAATTTGCATGAACTGAAAATTTGTCTGAACTGAACTAAATTTTCATTAATTTAGTCCAAATGAACAGAGCCTTAGTGATATATATTGGTCAAAAAGAATGGACACCAAAGACTTCAAGAATTTCTAACTTTTCATATATAATACAGCTATCCAATCAATTAAAGTTATAATTTTATTTCGTTATAAAACTAGAGAGGATTCAAGAGAATTATAAAAAGACTTATCATTATATGGAATGGTAGTAGACAAAAAGTCGTCTCATGCAACGTTAGTAATTGGGCACGTAAGAAATGAGATGACATAAGTTTTGGAACAAATATTTTATATATTAAAAAAATGATAGGAAACATGGTTCTACTGGATATAAACCTCCTGCATATTAAAGTCCGTCCAATTTTGCGGTATGTGAGGAAATACAAGGAAAATCTCACACAAGGACCCTAATTTCATATTTCAAACATATGAAAAATTCCCATTCGTAAGGTAGGTATCAAGTAACCTTCGTTAACAATCAATAAAGGGGGGAAATCTAAGATATGAGAGTGAGTCTTGGTGTAACATATTATTGTGTAATATACATAAAGGCATGAACTATACAAATAATGACATGAATTTCATGTCATTTTATAATTTATTTCATGTCATTTGAGTTTGATAGAGTATAAAACTATTGCTAGGGCGGCCTCAACCATCAGCTTAAGCTTTTTGTTGAGTTGGTCCTTTGACATGGTACCAGAGCCAGTGTGACATAAAGGTCACAGGTTCAAATCTCATCCACCCCTTCTTTCTAAGTGGAATATTTAGCGCCGGGTACGAGGGAGGCCTGTGCTGCATCCACACTTCAAGCCCAATGGGCTCTTGCGTGAGGGGGCGTGATAGAGTATAAAACTATTGTTGGAGCCTCAACCATCAGCTTAACCTTTTGGTTGAGTTGGTCCTTTGACAGAGTTATTTTACAAAAGAAGCGGTGGTTTGTAGGTTATTACACCATAATTATAGTAAACAGTTACACACAAGAATTTGTAAAGATATAATTATTTTATAATATAATTCATGCTTACACAAAAATTGAGCAAACCTAGATGAAATGATAGAGACTCAAACTTTTTTATTACTACAAGAAAAATCTAGGTTTCTCCATCTTTTGAAGTTTCGTGCTGATGATGAATGATTACTTTGTAATATGTTACACGACCATACTCCATTATATAACATGTAATTCTTGTCTAATATTAGATAGTTGCTCCACATTGACACTCGTCAATTTATAATTTTCACCAATAATATCTCTATTGATTCATTAAAATTGATATTTTGATAATATATATTTGGGATAAATTCAACATCTTGTATACTAACATTGATATTTACACATGTGCATAAAAATATGGTCAAAGTAAATTCTGCAAATAGAGCAAAAGCCAACATAAAACATATACTTCCTCCGTTCTGTTTTAAATGAAACAGTGGGTGAAATGACACTATTCATTGATCAATTTTGACTCCAATTTATCGCCATTATATAAAGAAAAATATAGTCAAGTGGGATCTTGTTAGATTCGTCTCGATGCATACTATCAAATTATAACTTTTTTATATTTTTTACGTGTGCACAACTAAAGATATTAATGATTAAAGAAACGCGTTGGGTTACGTGAAAAACGCAACGTTTCATTTAAAAGCGAGAACGGGTGAATTATTTAAAAATGATGAGAGTATTATATTATATTTTTGGTTATAACTCCACCCTCTCCCCCTGAAAAAATAATACTTAATTATGTAAATCCTCGTAGAGGCATAGCATTGCTAATTATATACTCCTATTTGTTAATCCTGGTTTTAGAAATTTGTATTTTAAATGGTCAGCAATCAGCATCAATTAGCATATAAATTACCCTACCACGTGGACACGTGGTTACGATGCGGTCACAAGTCATACCTAATTTTTTTTATTTTAACAAACTCGCTGTTGTATGCAATCATACACAGTTACCGAACCCAGATTTTCACGTATGAATTATGATGATTGATGATGGGATAAATAATGAATCTTCTTAAACCCCAAAAAAAAAAAAGGATGAAGAAAAGAAGCTTCTTGTTTAAATCTCAAGTAACTAGCTTAGGAGGCGCATTCTCCCAAACTTTATTTTCGGTTGTTGTTCGATTCGGGCCTAATTCGCTTCGATTCGGTTCCTAAATGATAATCATTCTTATTAATTGGTTATAATTTAATTGATTCGGTTGATTCGATTCGGCCTTCGATTCGATTCGGTTCGCTTCGGTTCAATACTTTTATCTTGAGAGAATACGCCTCTAAGAAGTGCAAAACTTTTGTTCCATTTTTTTTTTAACCAAAAAAAAGGTGTACAAATAATCAAATATACTACACATGAGCTAGAAGCTCTTTGTGTTATTGAGTTTTATTTCTCAAAAATATAAGCAGTTAAACTTATTTTAGTTAATTTCTGCATATATTGTAGTTTCAGTCTGCATATAGCTTACTACATAACACGTGATTAAAAAAGAAAATCTCAACATATAGCAAATGATATCAAGCACGTTATTTACATATATACTCCCTCCTATAAAACCACCTCATAGTATTTAAGCTGTCTAATTAATCCCTCCTTTTTTTAATTGCTACATTTTTTATATATGGGAGTTTCTTTTTAATTCGCTACATTGTTTAACCTTTCCTTATTTGGAGTCTTGGCCCACCATAAAGATCTACTTATTATACTTCCTTCGTTCCAAAATAAGTGAAATACTTGTCTCAAAAAGCTCTCACATAAATTAGGGAAGTGTTTCACTTATTTTGGAACGGATGAAGTATTTGTTTTTCTCTTATTCCACCTAAAAAGTACTACTTTTTCACTTTTCCCCATTATTTTACATTAAATAGACCAAAAAGTACCCTCTAAAAAAGCTTGAAAGTGACATTGCTTTAAATTGTTGTGCATACAACAAAATGTAGCAATTAAAAAACGGAGGGAGTATTAATTAGTTAAGTAGAATGTATCCAATATTACAAGATTAAGGTAAAACCCTAAGAAGCTGAATAATTGTACTAATTATATTGTTATGTTTACAAACTAAACAATTATCAGGATAATGCTCCAAAGTTAAGTGGAAAAATCAGCAATTAAGTGGTCGCATGCATAGAGATAATACACACAAATGTGACTAGAAAATGGTTGCATGCTCAAAATTGAAATGTATTTTACAAATTAAAAAAAAGTGTCAATTATATGAACGATTCTGAAAAAAAAAAATCATCTTTTTGCCAAAAAAATACTTCATTCTGTTCTAAAATAAATGAAACACTTATCATTTTAACAGTTTTAAAATAAATAAAATGTTACTTTTTATTTAATAATCACTTCTCTATATCTCTCTTCTCATTACGTAGGTCCATATTTTTCTTTTCTCTTTAACTTTATAAAATGTTAATTTATCTTTATCCTACGTTTCATTAAAACATGAGAACACATGAGGTATAAAATCAAATAAAAATCGCTTCAGCATACAAGTTTAAATAGGGGGCGAAGCGGACATAGTTTTCAGATTCACAAATCACAAGTCGTAAACATGAATTTAGACATGATGCAACACTGCCTTTAATTTGCGCCCTAAAAGCATCAGATGAAATTGATAGCTCAAAGAAATGGTAGGGTCTCATAACAGACAACTTTGTTACCTTTTATATTTCATTTGGTTTTTCATATAGTTTATATAATTACTCTTGTACCAATAATGATAATTGGATGAAATTATATGTCCTACTCTTTTTTTTAACACAAAGCATGATTTTATATTAAATTAAACCATAACTGAAACAGTCCCAAAGCAGAGTAGCAGTTTTTACAATCCAAACAAAAAGGATGAAGCCCAACAACCAAAATAACAGCAAATATGTAAACAAAAGGGAAACTCATATGACTGGATTGACAAGATCTTGAATAAATTCCTAAGCGACACACTGCGGAGGGTTAACATGAATGACCTTCACCTCCTGCATCTCCATACCATACTTTGCCAACTTGTGGGCAATGACATTGGCCTCTCTCTTTGCGTGCACGAATACCACTTTCCAATTAGTATGGAGAAGCTTCACCACATCACAAATTACTGCATTAAGTTCATGAAGAGGAAAGTGAGCTGCCCTGTCGATCATTATCTTCAGTGCTTGGGCATCAGTTTCAACTTCAAGTCTATCGATGTTTGAGTCCTTAGCAATTGATAGTCCTTCCCTGATTGTTAGCAGCTCCGCAGCAGCTGGATTAATGGCCTGAAGATGATGCTTCTCTTTAGAGCATTCTTAACCATGAACCTAAATAAATGGTTCATCCTTCTCACTCCTCCACATCATTTTCTTAAACCATTTTCAATTTCACTTTTTAACCATGAACAATTAAATAATGGTTCATCCTTCTCACTCCTCCACGTCATTTTCTTAAACCATTTTCAATTTCACTTTTAACCATGAACAATTAAATAATGGTTCATTAATCTCTCTCATCTCTTTTTTTCCTACCCCATCACATTTTCTCTCTCTTCAATTTATTCCATGGAGTTGCATTGATTAGTGTATAACCAACTAATGCTAATTAACTGTAATTAACCCTTATAATCATTAATTAGTAATTACTACTCCCTCCGTCCCAAACTATAGTTCTCATTTCCCTTTTTTCACGGTAATTTATGCAAGTAGAATCTAATAGGGATAGTAAATATTTTTTGTTTATTTAAATAAATGTTGTATGGAAAAAGATGATTTTAGGAGAGAGAATTGGAGAATAATTGGTGAAAGAAAGATTAATTGTAACACTTGGGTTGAATAAACAAAGCAAAAAAACAAAATTCAATAAACAAATAAATGATGGGACACGGTTTTTTAGACAAATTACGGGAAAATGTGGAACTAAATATGAAATTGGGAACTATATTTTGACACCCAAAATGGAAATGGGAACTATATTTTGGGATGGAGGGGAGTAATTAACAAAAGAATGTTCAAGGTCAAACCATTACAATATTTTTCCGTTCACTTTTAGCTAGCAACGTTTTTATAATTTTGAGCGTTTTAATTTAGTTGCAATATTACTTATTTTGGATATTCTCTTTTCACTCTCTCAATCTCTCCTCTATATATGGTTTCTTTTTTTTTTTTGTCTCTCTCTATGTCTCTCCTAGGACCTCATCTTAATTAATGTATACTCATCCACCAGGTGCGACTGCAACTGAAAAAACAAAAATGATGTTTCAAATGTCTGATTTAATAAATATTTGGTTTAATATTGTGGTATGATTGAGTTTAGACCATTTTTCATGTCAATCTATAAAGAAAAATGTATTCATGTAGGATCTTGTTACATTCGTCTCTAAATGTAATTTTTAAAAAAATATATTTGTAATTCTTCCATCCAACAATTGCGACATTTTTTATATCTGGTCGTTCCATTTTTATTGCAACACTTCTATTTTAGACATGAGTCCACTATTATATTTAATCATTTCCCACACTACAGTTTTATCTCACATATTTATTGAACAACAATAAAATAATTCTCACTTTACTCACCCGACCCTATTCCCAATTAGAGGACATACACGTATAATAAATTTGTATGCACATTGCACAAGTATGTGTTTTAATTATTATGGGACTACCGGACGGGTGGAGTAATATGAAATTAAGTATTAAAAAGGTTCGATCTAGTATCTTGGTTTGATTTTCTTGGTTAATATGATTCTAATAAGTAATAACTTTCTTAAAGTAAGATGAAGAAAACCTAACCTAAATTGGAAAAACTTGGGTATAAGTTGTCCTTTTCTCTCACCCCATTAAGACTTAAGAATAATCGTTTCCCTTTATTTAATTTGACTATTTAACTCACTTTTTAAATTTGTCTCATTAATAGCATTACTATTTTAAACCTCGCTCATGCACACTCCACCCAAATAAGATAAAGATTTTAAAATTATTTCTATTATTGTTGGAACATTTATATTTAAATGTGTCGGTTGGTGATGTGTGATGATATTACGTTTTGGAGTTGTGGCGTTTGATAAAACGTGATGAAACAAAGGAAAACGAACAAAGCAAACAGGGAGTTTGGTGCGCTGCACCAAGCACAATGGTGCGCCTGGAACAAACCTTTTGCCAAGCATTTCGAATTGCGAGGTGCTTGGTGCGCCCGTACCATACCGGTCCGACGCGATTCTTCGTGGATCCTTTTTGTGCCTCTTTTCGTGTGAAGGAACACATGCTTTCATTCATTTATTTTGTAAATCTTCCTATGGTATATAAAGTTGGATGTCATATTTGGAAATAGGTCAGATTCATTCACATACTTGCTTAGGAGAATTATTTATAGATATCTCTCATTATTCTTGAGAAAACACATCCTTCAAACACATTGTAGTTGATAGAGTTTGTCATCAACCAATCTCTATTGTTTATCTTCTTCATATCTCATAGGTATCTACTCGTGAACTTGTTGATCATAGTGGTCGGTAAAATACTTATATAAAAGTGTATTCTTATGTGCTTGGAAGATTCATCCGATTTTTCACGCAAAGTTCATCTCATATATAACAATTACTACTATAATAAGTTTATATAGAAGTTTCTAATAAGTTGAGGACTGAAAGTTGAAATTAGGACTAAAAATGAGAACTTAAATTATCTAAGTTGTCTTTGTTGTGCAGTTGTCCATAATGGTGGTTTATTACTTCCTCTGTTTTTTCTAAATGGCCCATTATAATTTCTTACACCTTTCACATATATATGACTTTGACTTTGGTGCATGTGATGAATTAATACCCTTTTTAACATTATTCAAGGAAAAAATTCTTATATATTGTGATTTGATGAACTTAAGGAAAACCATAGTCATGTGAAGTCTTATTAGATTTGTCTCAATGTATATTTTCCAAATAACAACTTTTTGGTAGTTTTCATTTATTAATAATTAGAAATGTTAATATTTAAATTAGTATCTCGACAAACACGCCTAAAGAATGGTCAATTAAAAACATAGCAAGTATCTCAAACTCAATTTTGAGCCTTTAAAAAAGGATCTTCATTTACGTGCGAAACAAAAATATGTAGAAGAATATGGTTATTACTAGTATGAGGCATGGAAAATTAGAAATATGGAATACTATGAATCTTATAGTAGTACAAGTTATAATAAGGATGTTGTAGGCTGGTCCTATCCTAGGGCCTAGGGGGCAGTCCTAGTTGTTTTTTCTCTTAGGCCCTGTTCTTTTGGACTTATTTTCAGCAAAAATAAGTAAAAATAAGTTCAGTTCAGCAAAAATAAGTAAAAATAAGTTCAGTTCAGTAAAAATAATTTCAGTTCAGCAAAAATAAGTAAAAATAAGTTTAGTTCAGCAAAAATAAGTTCAGTATAGTAAAAATAAGTTCAGTATTATTATTAATGTTGTAATTATTATTTTTATTTTCAATATTACTATTAATATTGTTATTATTATTAATATTATAATCATAATAATAATAAATAATAAATAATAATAATAAATAATAAATAATAAATAATAAATAATAAATAATAAATAATAAATAATAAATAATAAATAATAAATAATAAATAATAAATAATAAATAATAAATAATAAATAATAAATAATAAATAATAAATAATAAATAATAAATAATAAATAATAAATAATAAATAATAAATAATAAATAATAAATAATAAATAATAAATAATAAATATTAAATATTAAATAATAAATAAATAATAAATAATAAATAATAAATAATATATAATAAATAATAATAATAATAAATAATAATAATAAATATTAAATAATATTAATAATAAATATTAATATTAATAATAATAAATATGAAATAATAAATAAAAATCATATATATTAAATAAATAATAAATAATAAATAATAAATAATAAATAATCAATAATCAATAATAAATAATAATTATTATAATTATTATAAATAATAAGTAATAAATAATATATAATAAATAATAAATAATAAATAATCAATAATAAATAATTATAATTTAATTATAAATAATAATAAATAATAATAATAAATAATAATAATAAATAATAATAATAATAATAATAATAGTAATGAATAATAATTACTAAATAATAAATAATAAAAATATTAAAAAAAAATAAAAAATAAAAAAAATTACAAATTCATCGTTATTTATTATTTATTATTATTTATTATTATATTATTTATTACTATTATTATTATTATTATTTATTATTATTTATTATTTATTTATTATTATTATTATTATTATTATTATATTATTATTATTATTATTATTATATTATTATTATTATTTATTATTATTATTATTTATTATTTATTATTTATTATTTATTGTTTTTGTTTATTATTATTATTATTTTTTATTTTTTATCATTATATTTTATTATTAATTATTATTATTATTATCATTATTTATTTTTCATTATTTATTATTATTATTTTATTATTATTATTATTATTTTTTATTATTTTTATTTATCATTTATTATTTATTATTTATTATTATTGTTTAAAGAAAAATAAGTTCGGTTAGCGAAAATAAGTTGATTAATTAACAAAATAAGGTCGAAAAACTCGGCCTTAAAAAAAAAAAAAAAGGAAGTGATAGACGTCACGTGGCACTGTGATTAGTCTCGTCATTTATAATGCTTGCCAGTTGCCAGCTTACATAAATAAAATGTGGCAATGTTTAAGTGGAAGATGTTTGTTTCATGTTAGGTCCGTGTAGGATTCGGGTGATCTTCCTTTGGGTCCCACCATTTTTTTCCCCAGCTCTTTGAAAATGACCCTACACGTGTCGCTTTTTAACACGTCCTTTCCTTTTAGGTCAATCCACCTTTGGCCTTTTTAATTCCGGTGCTTTCAAGCAACATACACAAATAGCAATTGCATTATGCAATTACTACCATGGGTCCACAGCCTCTTTAATTCTGCCTTTTTGCCTTATGGTGGTATTCACAAATTCTAATTTAACCTCTTGTATACTTCCTCCTGCGTTCCAAAATAAGTGAAACACTTGTCTCAAAAAGCTATCACATAAATAAGAGAAGTGTTTCACTTATTTTGAAACGGAAGAAATATTTATACATAAGAAAAACTCACATGTGAGTTAGCTTGTTGGATTTGTCTTGATATATATTTTTAAACTATCAACTTTTTATACATTTTGTTTATACCTAATTAAAGATATAATTGATCAAGGTTGTGCTTTGCCAAACATGCAGAGAGCAAATGATATAACTAAAGAAACGGACGAGGTATTAATATATGGTAGAATCATGCGTCAATAGATGTTATTAATGCATATTTATTAATTAATATTTTTATTTGTAGCTTCTTACATTATTTTTCTTAAATATTTTACCCTTAATTTTTAGATCCAGGTAAAGTGAAATGAATCAAGTTTTTTAGCATTAAGAGAGTATCTCCATTTAATTACAACATTGATACTCTCCACCATGTATTTTCTTACTATTGTCCTGTATTTATACTTTTATACATCCCAATGATTTATCCTTTCTTTAAAAGCCCCCCATTTCTCTCATTCAGATCACCCTAACGTGCATTATTCAGTATTCACCACTGCAGCCACAACCACCACCACTATAATTACTGCTCCACCGTCACCACTACTGATTCCAAAACTGCATCTACCACCCAAAAAAATTAAGCTGAATTCAAATTGAATCTAATGATAACAAATTGCAGAAACGAATAATACAAAAAGATGTCAACATCGGTGAATCTAGTCCCACCACCGCATCTTAGGTTGTAAATGATGCGAGTCGAGTTCGAGTTTCGGCTAACTCGACTCGACTCATTAGCTTTTATCGAGTAGCTTGCAAATGTCTCTGATTAAAAGTAACCATAAGGTAGAAATTTTGTCAAATTTAGGTATTTTGCTATAGATATTTGGATATTCGAGCTTCTCATGAGTTTTCGAGTCGAGTATCGAGTTGCTCAACTCGACTCGCTAACATCTCGAGTCGAGATCGAGTTCGGTTTGGTCTCACTCGAGTAGGAGTTTTGACCGAGTCGATCTCGAGTAGGCTCATGCGAGTTGCTCTCGTCTCATTTGCACCATCTACCACAAGTCAAGCGCCTGCGATATAGTTATCCCACAATCGGCGGGGCATCTAGGAGATTCACAAAAGGCACCAACGTCGGCACTGGACACCTAAGCCTCTGGTGGAGCGTCCATTGCAGACGTTGGTGCCTTCGGTTCATGTGTGTTACAGGTTTTCCGATGGGTTTCTAACTTTATGTGTTTTAGATGTCTCTCAAAATTTATTTTAATTCGGTGAATTCAATTTCTATTTGTTTGGCAAATTCTAGACTAAGTTCGGAAAAAAAAAGGAGTAACCTTCCTTCTTCGACGACCAATCGATTTCGCGCGGTGGGAGACCGAACTCGAGGTGCTTCATGTTCTTCAATTACGAGAATATGAGAGGGCAAGGGGAAGAAAATAACGTATTGGCGAAAGAGAGAGAGAGAGTATTTGTGTATATGAGAGAGGGAAAGGGAATAGGAAAGAGAGGGGGTATGTGGATTTACGTATAAAAGTACGTATTATGGCGGTAATACGTAAGATAAAGAGTAGGATTCAAGTTAATTGTCACTTTTCATTATGTATGCATAAAAAGAATATTATAATCTATTAGTCATATCGGATCTTTGCTATATTAGTCCAATATATATATTCAAAATATTTTTTGTGAAGGGCGTAGTGGTCTTTTAGCTCGTTTTATTATATAAGAAATTTCAATTTTTGTTTTCCTTTTTTTAAGTACACAAAGCCAAGTTTTATTATAATTGAACCAAATTTATCATCTCATCATCACTATAATTTAAGTATATTTATCTATTAACTTCGATGTATTTTTTTAATTAAATGATGATGCTTAATTATTTAATTTCCAAGTCTGGAGCCCATAGTTGGGTTCGAATTTTTCTAGTTTTTCAAGTTTCAAGAACGTAGGTAGTGAACTTCCCTCGTCCATGTGCATGCCCTTGACCCATGCCTTTGACCACTTTCTCATTTGGTTTAAAATTTCTGTTGATATTTACCTCAAATTCTCCGTTTATTTAATCATATGTCAGTAGCTCATGAGCTTGGGATTAGTGATTTCCGAGAAAATAAGTGTTGTGGACGTATAAATGGATGATCGATCATGGTATTAAAAGCAATTATATTCGTGATCTTTCTAGGATTGAAAAGAAAAGGTATATAATTACATATGTGATTACCTTGTGAATTTCGTGAGAAGAAATTGTGATCTTGCAAATACAGAGCTAGAAAAACCCTTCAATATTAGTTGATAATGTCTAACTAGTACTTAACTCATCAAGTTTTAGAACAAAACTTTGTAGGTATGTCATTTCTATATATTTAATGCTACGTTATGAAGTTCAATATATATACTATAGTACTATATAACTTCCTAATATTGGTGAGATTATTAATATATAATCTCTACGACAACATGTGTTGATAAATTATCAAAGTCAGTATTAAAGGAGAGGCATTAACAATTCACGTCTACATAGCTTTAAGTATGTACTAGTATTTAAATATATAAACAGAGTTATGAATATCATAATTGACTCAATGAGTTGTATATAACAATATCTTACATGATAAAATTTTCTTCAATTAAAGTGGAATATAATTGTCAATATTTTGGCTCTGGAATGTAGAATTCTTGTAGAAAGAACAAAAATGATTAGGAGAGAAATACTCAAACTTTTTCTCTAACGATGTTTAGGTTATTGTAATTAATTTGTTTGTTGATTAGTTTACCTTATCCCATGATCTCTTATTTAAACTGCTTATTCAATCTAAATTATGCAGGTAATAAAACCTTGATAAGAGGAAATATATATATTTCTATAATTTATATATCATCCGTTCTGAAATGCTATTGCAACAGTACATTTGAACTTCATATAACATCTTTGGACCATCTAGTTAGATTAATATGCAAGGTTAAACATAGTTAAATGGAGATCCCGATATATACCCCATTTTAGAGCAAATATAAACTTGTGAAATTTATGGCTAGTTAATTAATAATAAAAGTTTTTTTTAGCAAAACAATAAAATTTGAGTCATAGGAAGAGTATAAATTCTTTTACTATCTATGATTTCAAACGATAAAAAATATTATTCCAAATCAACGATAAAACATGAACCTAACCACGTGGCAGCAGATTACAAGTGAATATTTATAAATAATTAAATTAAAGTATCTCATCACAAAACGATTATTCGCGACTTGGCGTGAATATTATTAAAATATTTTGATGCCCTGTTGTACAAAAGACACGTACACAAATACAGCTGCGGATCGGAATACTTGAAAGTGATAAGTCATAAGAGAGTTAGTCATTTACTTTTGATTATTTTTGTCCCCAAGGTTTTTTATAGGTAAGATGAATGGCCCTATTAAATTGACACTTCGTTCGGGTTTAGCCAGGTTAGGTTTGAAGTCGGGCCATTGGGAGGGAGGGGGGGATGGTAAGGAAATTTCACCCCCAAGTTCGTGGTAACTAGTTAGGTTTGATTAGGGATGGCAACATGTTGGACTTGGATCGGATTATGCATAATCCGATCCGACCCTACAAGAAGTCGGATTATAAATCCGAGTATGAGTCCGAAAATCCCGAACATCCGACTCAAACCGGATCGACTTAAAATCCAAACATCCTACTCCGAACCCGATTCGACTTATTTTTCGCCCATTTTTTTTATAATAGGATAGTCTTCTATAATACAATAATCTAATCATTACAATTTATTCTAATAATCATATGAAAATCTTATATAGTACAAATAATCTAAATATTACTATTATTTTTAACAATCATTTCTTCAATGGGAAAATCCTATATAATACAATTGGTGAAAGTCGAAGTCATGTTATACATAAATAATACATTAACATAAATAATAAAAAAGGATTGATTGACTCAATGTCAGAGTCGGATTCGGATATCGGATTATTTTATGAGATCCGACTCCGACCCTCCTCCGACTCGGAATCGGATTACTTCTTTGTCGGAGTCGGCTCGGATTTTTACCTTCGGATCGGAGTGGCCTATGATCGGACGGAATCGGGTTGCCATCCCTAGGTTTGATCCCATTTACGTCAAATCATGAGGCTTAATCTTTACCACTGGGTCGGCCCTTATTTCGTATTTTTATTCCCCAAGTTACAAGTAGTATTAATTTCCATTTAATATTTCCATATTAGACATTGGTTCTCTTTTTTAAAAAGAAGTTTAAAGTAAAATAATTAAAAAGAAAAGAATGATCGTTACCATAGTGGAGGAATTAGATTGGATCAGTCTAATTCCCAACTAATTAATACTCGTATATGCTTTGAGCTAATTCTGACATTAGTACCCCACTAATTAAGAAAAAAGAAAGGAGGTAAGAAGGTGACAGTTAATTAAATTTGTTAAACATCAGTCAGCGCCATTAGCATGAAAAAAGCCAATAAGGGAAAGGATGACACTTTATGTTTATGGGCGGCGAGAACCAACTTCATACATCTTTAATTAATTAAGACCTTATTTTTGTCATATATGGTCCGATATTGATTTAATTGATTATAACACCTTTTTTTGTGAAGGGGAAAGTTTATGAGACTATATAGATTCTAAGTTGTTGTGACTTGTCACACGAAAAAATTATTATTAGAAAAGATGTATGTCACCCTTAATTACATTAAGATTTGTTGTGAAAGACAATGTAATAGATGTAGGCAATAATAGGTGATCAAACGCAAATATACCTTATTAAGGATTTTTTTAGTGGCTTACCTAATTAAGGAAATAAACATATTTATATTAAACTATAATTGTCTAAATGTCACTTAATGTGGAATGTTTGCCTAAAAATTAGGTTACTAAAATATCAAAATCTGACCTCCACGAGGAAAAATCTCACTATATGTTTCACTAATGCTATTTAATGCACTTTCTTTAATATAGTTGATAGTTTTGTATAAATTGGAACATTTTATTGTTGAAAGTACATAATGTGAGCAGAAAGAAATGTGACATGTAGACGAACATAAGTCAAAATTAAGTTAAGGTAAGTTAAAATAAGGGACATATGTTTAAGCTAATAAGGTAGCAATTGGTTTTTTTGTAAGGTAAAGGGAACGTAGTCATAATTGAGCGAAGGGAGTATGTATGGATCAAAATTTACCAGCCTTGACTTCATAGCATATACGCTGCTTATTTTATTAAGTTGTTCCACTTTGATCTTTGCACTAATCGCATAACGTACTTCAAATTTAACATTACTCTTCTATTAGTTAGTATATAAGAATTATTATTAATATTTAAGATTTTCTTGGATTTTTTTCCAATGTATATATTCATTACGACTTTTTAATCAAATACCTCGTATACCTTTTACTAATACATTATATATCTTGAATGACCAAGGCATCTGTTAGCCCAATGACTCTAAGGCTTTGTTTGGAGAAACATTTTAGTTACCGTAAATGATAAAGTGCTAACATATTTTAAGTGCTAAAATGATGTGTAGTATTTGGGGAGTACCTAAAATGAAATTTCATGTGGTTAGAATGACTTAAATTTCAGCTTTATTTTATCAGTTTTAGTTAACTTATCAATTTTAGTTTATTTTCGCCTAATTATGCTAAACATAGCCTAAATCTTGTTCTTTAATGACTTCCATTACTTCTTTCTTCCACGCTTATTGCTCGCCTCTTCCAATATAACCCAAATTTATCTCCCATCGAGCAGGACCGACCCTGGGATAGGGCAGGTGGGGAACCTGCTCAGGGACCAAAAACTTGAAAAATTGCTTATGTAAAAAAATCTAAAACTTATTTTTCCCTTAAGAGTAGTGCGTATGGTATCTTTAACTTCCCACTTCCCAAGCACTAATTCAAAGCTTCCTTCCTAAATTCCAATCAAATTTTTTGTATAAAAAAAATCCAATGAAATCCCTTTAACTTATTCCTTCCAAATTTTAACCCCGAATTACCTCTCTTTCCTAATTTTAGCTCGGTTTTCTCATTATTAATCTTAATTCTTAGCTATTTTCGGTGATTGTTCTTATATATTACCCTGTTTCTTTTTTAATAGTTACACTTTGTTTTTCATTAGAACCAAGAAAATGTGTAAAGTTGGATAGAGAAGGTCGTATAAAGGTAAAAGTTGGCATCAACAAGTACAAATAAACAATAAAAAATGGCAAGAGAGAGAAAGTTGGGACCAATAGTGGGAATAATGATTGGAAATTTGGAATTACACGGGGCGTAATAGTGGGAATGATGATTGAAAATTTACCTTATATAGAAAAAGCAAGAGTGTAACTATTAAAAAGAAACGGTCTAAAAAAGGAAACCGTAACTATTAAAAAGAAACGGAGGTAGTATATTTCTTTAGTATGATCATGTTTCCAAATTCTTTCTTCTAGTTTTTATTTTACATATTAATAATTATAATTATAATCATAATTTCAGCTATATTAATTTATTTTAATTATTCGACAGCTATGGAGGGAGTACATGATCTTTGCCCAATTTCTTTTAAGTTTTAAGGAGGAACTTAAAATTGTTCATACTATGTCTAAACTTAAACACATTTTTCAACATTTATACTTCCTCAGTTATGTTTTAAATGAAACGTTTTGTTTTTCACGCAATCAAACGTGCTTCTTTAATCGTTAATATCTTTCGTTGTGCACATGTAAAAAATATAAAAAGTTATAATTTGATAGTAATCTAACAATATCTCACTTGACTGTGTTTTTCTTTTATATAATGGCGATAAATTGGAATCAAAATTGATCAATGAATAATGTCACTTCACCCAATGTTTCATTTAAAACAAAACGAAGGAAGTAATATAAAATATTTGCTACGCACATCTATTATTTGTTATGCATCATTAGTAGTTTATATAAAATATTTGTCATTTATTGTACCACCTTTGTCCTATATTAATTGTAAGAATGTCAAGTTTAGGAAAATGAAAACAAATAAGAAAACATTATTTATTGTTTTGTTTCCCACCTTTACACTTCTCTCCGTTTCTTTTTAATTTACTCATTTCACTTTGGGAGTAAAAAAGAAGTACAAAAGTGAGAGAGATAAACTAAAAAGTAGGTTTAAATATTAAAAATGGATAAAATGGGTGGAAAAAGATAAGAATGTAGATGGGCATGTATTACAAGTGCTCGTTTGGTTGAAGTTGAGAAGTATAACTTCCCATGAATTTGCATTGCTTATGAAATTTTATTTCCTAGGAAATGCATTTTTTTGTAGGAAATAGAACTTCCTAGGATGTTCTATTTCCCATGTATTTCCCAACCAAACAACAACACATATATTTACTTCCTAGGAATTTAATTTTCCATGCATTTGAAGGTTAACCAAACAAGCTCAAAGAATAGAAAAAGAAAATTGTGTAGATTAAAAAGAAAAAAGACCAAAAAGAAAATGTGTAGATTAAAAAGAAACGGATAAAGTATTATTTTGGAGCAATAGAATTTGAGTTTGTTTTTATTTTTGAAACTTGACCCCTAAAATGGAACTTTTAAAGTTTTATTTTGTTCTACCTCCGTCCCATAATATAAAGTCTTTACATTCCTTTTTAGGTGTCCAAAATGTTGTCTTTATTTTATTTTTATCAATTTATTTGGATTAAATTATCCTCAATCTTTACACAAATTCTCCAAAATACCTTACTTTAAAAAAAAAATGTGTGCCTCTATTTATTATTTTACACCATTTCAAAAGAACATTTATTGTTTTTTGATTATTTTTTAAAGGAAAACAAAACTAAGGGAGTAGTTCCAAGACAAAAGTCCTTTATTAATTTTTTTTTTTGAGATCCTACTACTCCCTCCACTCTCCTTAATTCCCGTGAAAAAAAGAAGTAAGAAGACTATATTATGGGACGGAAGGAGTATTATAGTATACATATATTTATTAAAAATACATTAAATACAAAAAATGCCATCATATGGTTTTAGGCCCTGTTCTTTTGGACTTATTTTCAGCAAAAATAAGTAAAAATAAGTTCGGTTCCAAGAAAATAAGTTCGGTTTAGTAAAAATAAGTAAAAATAAATTCGGTTCAAAGAAAAAAGTCGGTTCAACAAAAATAAGTTCAATATTACTATTAATGTTGTAATTATTATTTTTGTTTTCAATATCACTATTAATATTGTTATTATTATTATAATTATAATAACGACGAAATTGTATTTTTCTTATTTTTTTATTTTTTTCTTTATTATTTATTATTTAGTAATTATTAATTATTATTAATTAATTATTATTTATAATTTATTATCTATTATCTATTATTATTTATTATTATTTATTATTTATTATAATTATAATTATAATTATAATTATTTATTATATATTATATATTATATATTATTTATTATTTATTATATTTATAATTATTTATTATTTAATATTTAATATTTATTATTTATTATTTATTTATTTATTATTATTATTATTGTTATTATTATTATTTATTAATATTATTATTATTTATTATTTATTATTATTATTATTATTTATATTTATTATTTATTATTATATTATTATTTATTATTATTATTATTTATTATTTAATATTTATTATTATTATTGATTATTATTATTATTATTTATTATAATTATTATTTATTATTTATTATTTATTTATTATTATTTATTATTTATTATTATTATTTATTATTTATTATTTATTATTTATTATTTATTATTTATTATTTATTATTATTATTTATTATTTATTATTTATTATTTATTATTTATTATTTATTATTTATTATTTATTATTATTATTTATTATTTATTATTTATTATTTATTATTTAGTAAAAATAAGTTCATTGAAGAAAAATAAGAAAAATAAAGCTCAATTCAAGAAAATAAGTTCGGTTCAAAGAAAATAAAATAAGTTCAATTCAATTCAACCAAAATAAGTTCAAAAGAAGAGGACCTTAGCGCATAAGACTACAATACATCACATTTTTTATAAAAAAAACCCCTGTAAAAATCTTACATTCATGAATGAAGAGAAAATATCACCCCCCAAAAAAACAATTTTTAAAAAAACTAAAACAAGAGTCATAAACAAAAAGTGAGTGAGAGAGCAAGGTTGGGTACGGCTGCAGTTGCCCAAAGGACCACATGCGTGTCAGAAAAGGAAGGCCGGTTGAACTATTCGTGCTTAACTCTTATTGGTCCACGTTTCTCTCTTAATTCCCCACCTCCCACCCGTCAAAAAGGTATCTCCACCTGTTCCTTCTCACACTTTCATCTTTCTCTCTCTTCTCATCCAACGGTCTACATTCCACGTCTCTTTACTCTACGTCACTCTAACTCATACGTGTCTCCTTTCCTTCACTGCCCGCTTAAATCACGGTCACGGTCACCCCACTCTTTTATTCTGCCCGCTTTTTCGTCTTCTATTTTTTAAACCCCTTCTCCTCCCCTCCTTCGTTTCTCTCTCCATTGTTTCCTCGTTCGCTTTTTTTCTCCTCTGCTACATCAAATCTATATATTTATTCACTATTTACTCCGGTTCAAACCGGGTTTCATTTTTTTAGCGAAGATTTTTTCTTAATGGCGGGAATGTGCTGTGGAATTAAAGTTGGAGAAAATGAACCGGCTAGTCCGGTTGAACCGTCGACGAGAACCGCTCGTCGGAGAAGAATGGAACTCCGGCAGATTAAGCTGATTTCCGATATCGCTGAAAGTACTCGAATTAAGCGTCGGAAAGTTGAAGATCAAGAAGAGAGAGATGATCAATTGCAGCTTTTTCAAGCGAGCGTTGATAATTTTTTTGACGTCGAAAATTTCTGAACCTCCAGTGAAGGTTGAAGATTTTCCGAAGTTCGGTGTTACGTCTGTTTGTGGTAGAAGGAGAGATATGGAAGATTCAGTTACTGTTCGTCCTTCGTTTTGCAGTAATAACAATAACAATGGCGGATTTCACTTTTACGGTGTTTACGACGGCCATGGATGCTCTCATGTAATCATCAATCACTTGAAATCTCGATTTTCGCATCTGATTTCATGAAATTTAACCACGTGAATTGACTTTTTTTGGTGTTTTTTATAGGTAGCAAAGAGGTGTAAAGAAAGGATGCATACGATAATCAAGGAAGAGATCGAGAAGAATGAAGTTGAAGAGTGGACAGAAACGATGTCTCAGAGCTTCAAAAGGATGGATAGAGAAGTAGGAGAGAGAGTAACGACGACGAATAACGGCGTCGTTTCGACCTCTACGAGTTGTCGTTGTGAGCTTCAAACACCTCAGTGTGACGCTGTTGGATCTACTGCTGTCGTCGCTGTCGTTTCATCGGAGAAAATTGTCGTTTCGAATTGCGGCGATTCTCGCGCCGTTCTCTGCCGTAACGGTGTCGCCATCCCTCTTTCCTCTGATCACAAGGTAATTTAATTTTACCAAACTGAAATTGATCGATCCTAATTTTTGTAAGGATTTTGATATATGCTGCTCTTAGGGTTGCAAATAAGAATTAAATAAACTTTGTTACGTATAATAGTATTGAAATATATGACAAAATCACGCATCAATCTACGTAATTAAATACTATAAATTGATATTACGGAACTACATAGTGAGGTGAATTTAATAAGATCTCATATGAGTATAATAGTATTAAAGCACTATATTATGGGACGTATGGAGTATAATAGTATTAAAGTATATGATAAAATCACGCGTTAATTAATATAATTAATCTTGTTTATTAAATTGATTGATTTGTGCAGCCGGATAGACCGGACGAGTTGAACCGGATAGAGGAAGCGGGCGGGCGGGTTATATATTGGGATGGTGCAAGAGTGCTTGGAATGTTGGCAATGTCAAGAGCAATAGGAGATAATTATCTAAAACCATATGTGATACCCGACCCGGAAGTAACGATAACGGATCGGGCGTCCGATGACGAGTGTTTGATATTAGCTAGTGACGGGTTATGGGATGTGGTATCGAATGAAACGGCGGCAGCCGTGGCTAGGATGTGCTTGATTAATGCTGAGAAGCCGCAATCGCCGCCTCGTTCACCAGGGAACAAGACGGTGGTGGCGGCTCAAAGGGAGAGCTCCGATAAGGCGTGTTCGGATGCTTCTATATTGCTGACGAAGTTGGCTTTGGCGAGGCAAAGTGCTGATAATGTTAGTGTTGTTGTAGTTGATCTTAGGAGATGATGATTAATTAATTAAAAAGGGATTATAATTAGGTACTATTTTGTTCTTTAGGAAGGAATTTTTAATTTTGTTTTTGTTTTTAAATGTTTATTTTTAGGAAGGTTTCCTCGTATTGGAAGGTTAAGAAAATGTCCGAATGTATGGAGGAAAGGGCAAGAGGCGATATTATATTTTACTAGTATGGTATAGGAGAAATTAATTAGGGTTTCCACGGTAATGTTAGAATTAAAATTGTATAAAGAAAAGTCGTGGTGACTAATTTGTATCAAGATCTATTTTAAACTAATTGGAGTTTATATTGCTCTTTTGTTTCTTTCTTTCATGAAGAATTGTTTTGGGCGTTAGAATCGTTGAACATACTTTGTTAACATACTTGAGGTAACTTTGGTTGTGTAATCTCATACCCGACTATGTAGCGCCGCCCGGACGACTTGTTCATTCGGAAACAAAGCGTTATATCTCGAGTTTGTTTTAAATTTCGAGTTTGATCTATCCCTTTATTCGAGTAGTTTTTTCTTCGCCAAATTATCTGAGGTGAGATTTAACTATTAACGGATTTTTAGCATGAAGATGGAAGGGATTTTCAGAACAATAAAAGGGAAATCTCTAATAAGTCTTAAGGTTTTTATGCGTGATGAGTGATTCCATAAGTGATTTATTTTCATTTGAGTCTCATATTTTTTTTTTTTGATGGGATTTGAGTCTCATATTTAGTTACCCTTTTACGTTGAGATCTCTATAGCTCTATTAGTATTGGATTTTAGATCTGTAGATTTCCATTGAAGCCCAATACTCATTGCCCGTATTACAATTTACATAGAGATTTCCGTAACTGCGCAATTCTTTATTACTTGTTATTATGGTTAAAGATGGCAATCCAGTCCCGATCCGATCCTAGTTTGCTCCTATCCAAAGGAAAAAAATCCGAGTCGACTTTGACAAAAAAATGATCCGAATTCGACTCCATTTAAAAAAGTCCGACTCCGAGTTGAAGGAGGTTCGGAGGAGGATCTCATAAAATAATCCGATATCCGAATCCGATTGTTTTAAGTCAATTAATTCTTTTTCTTATTTATGTTAATGTATTGTTTATGTATAATCCGACTTCAACTTTCACCAATTGTATTATATAAGATTTTCCCATTGAAGAAGTGATTGTTAAAAATAATAGTAATATATATTATTTGTACACTATAAGATCTCCATATGATTATTAGAAAAAATGTAATTATTAGATTATTGTATTATAGAAGACTTTTCTATTATAAAAAATGGGCGGAAAAATAAGTCGGATCCGGTTTAGAGTCGGATGTTCGGATTTTTAAGTAATATCGGATTCGAATCGGATGTTAGGATTTTTAAGTCGGATCGGAATCTGATAGTCGGAGTCGAATTTAAAATCCGACTTTTTATAGGGTCGGAGCTCGGATTATGCATAATCCGGTTTAAGTCAACCCTGCCATCCCTAATAATTACTGGATTCAAAACCCTATACTCTGTATGAACCGAACTAGATTGGACACACTTTCATACAATAATATTCTAGTCATTCGGTTTAAGCATTTCCTAGTATTCTATGTGATCGACTGGACAGAGATAAATTTTCATTGGATGACAAACTTTTCCTCAGAGTCTCATGTGAGGTGAACTTGTAACAATTTGTTGGTAACAATTTGAAGGAGTCACTCTTTACTAATTGTAGGAATAGTTTTTCATATCTATAAAAAGTTAAAAAGTAAATTCGAACTCATCTAAGGTTTTTTCTTAAAAAAGATTAGTTTTTTTTTTTCTTTGCTTTCTTACAAAAGAATCTAGAGAGGAAAGAAGAAAAGAAAATGAAGTGGAGAATTGAATAAGAGAAGAGAAATAGGAAGGTGAAAAAATAAGTTTTGAACTCTTTAATTATAAAGGAAGACAAAAAAATTATTTTCAATTTCCATTACTAAAGATGTTATAACTGTATCTACTGTATATGTATATGAAACAAAGGAAAACGAGAAAAGAAATTACTAGCGCAAAAAGAAAATACTTTCGGCCACACTTCTGGTTCTCATTGCCGAAGCCACCGCACTACAACAAGGTATCAAGATCGCTTTGCAATTGGGTATTCATAACATCATCATTAAGGGGATAACCTCTTGGTCATCAACGCCATTAATAATCTTTGCTCTACTCCATGGAAGATTGCTAATATTCTTGCTTGATTGTAAGCTCATGCTCACTCAATTCGTCTCTTGCCAAGTCCGTCATTTATTCGGGAAAGAAATTGCGTTCTTGATTGGATAACCAAGAGGAACCCAAGAATGTCCCAGTTTTGATATTTCTTCTTATAATAACTCTTCTCTTACTTTCATTCTTTGTATGAGACAGCATTAGGTATTTTTAGCAAAGAAGGGTGCAGCAATTTAATGTTTTTCTTACCTTTCAAAAGAAAAAACTTTCTAAATACTATATCATTGGTAAAAAGAATCCACGAAAAACAATAATGACAAAAAAACTAAAAAGCAGTGAAACTCAAAAAGACATGAATAATAAGTAGGAAAGATATTTTTGCTATCCCCACAAAATATTTATAATAATATATAGTGCTTTCTATAAGATAATCAGCGTGATTTGAAAGTAAAGACTAGGTGTCTACGTTTTGATCGTTATCCTGATTTGCGGATATTTCATCAATTTGTTTCAAGACATGAAAATAAGTTTGCTTATCTTAAAATACTACGAACATGTGGCAACATCTATCAAGTGGATGTTAGCAAGTTGACAGTCTTAAATGATTTAGTTCCAGCTTGAAATTTTGGCATAGGCTTTATAACAACAACGACATGCACGATGTATTACAAAACAATTGGCTAGGCTAGGGTAGTTTTTACTATTTATCTGAATTGTTAGTTATAACATTATGATTGAGTCATACACTGAATTTAATCTTAAAAGGTGAAATCATAGCCTTACTTCTCACACTGTTTGTTTTTAAAATTTATGAGAAATTCTTCTAAATTCAGTGTCTTGGATCAGAGATTGGTCCCATTGTATAGCTTAAGAGGAAACATAACGAACCCATAGTTGCTCTAATTCATAATTCCTGTCTTAATTTGACTGTTCAAGTGTAGTGATGTTAGGGGCCTTGTGAAAGAACACATATATAATTGTATATTGAGATTAAAGGTTGTCGTATGTAAATTTCTTAATGATATTTGGGATGCTAAGGGATTGACCATGGTAATTGAATAGTTTTTGATGGATTAAACACAATACACGTATTAGTTGTTGTTGAACTACGTCTTGAATTAATTATTTGAAGAATAGGATTAACTTCTACCTCCATATTTTGTAATCAGTATTATCTCTCCTAAACCTAATAAATATGTCCTTCCGTTGTTGCGGGCGTAAGCCTAACACATGTTAAGAACCACGTTAAATTCGCATGTCGATTGTTTTTCATTTTGTTGATTTATTGCGCTCATTACAACAGTTGCAGTGGACATAGTATCGATTTGTGTGATAGTGAGTCCTATAGGATATCAAAAGTCATATACTGCATGTTGTAAAGAGTGGCTAGGTGCATGGTGAATTAAAATCTTATTAATTTTATTTCCAGTCACCCAGAATGTGTGCATCTGATCTAGTATGTTATTAGCTTTAGTTTAGAAAATTATTTTAAAGTTTTGTTTAGCTTCGAGGGGTAATAAGATTTCTGATTTGCAACAAACGACAATTATTATTTGTTTAGTTTATCTATGTTTATTTTAAATTTGTTCACTTGTTTTCATAATCTCTAATGTTATCAACAAACGACAGAAAGTTTAGTCCGAATTTACCAATATGATTTTGAATACCAAATTTCAACTTCTCATCCTATGAAACCTTGGCTTGATCGAATAATCAAATATGTAAGAAAAGGAGCAACTAATTAATAGCTTTTGTGATTTCAAATGAATCTATATTGGTGGCTCATTATTATATCTAGCTGTCTGATAAAACCAGTAACCTAAAACGAAAGGTGAAAGCATATATTTTATGTTGCTTTCTTGCCTTATTGGGTTGGATTAATTGCTCGTTCAACGTCCACATAGGTCCGACTATATCAAAAATATCTAGACTCGACATTAACCAAGATTTAGTAGGGTTGTGCTAATTGTGATCAAATTGGTTATAAAAGGTTTTTTTGAAAGGAAAATTTTAAATTAAGGTTGTTTCTTTTTTTTTTTGAAATAAAGTTAGCTATAAAAAGGTAGTTTTATGAAATTAAAGCCAATTATAAAGGAAAATGTGTTATCAACAAGAAGTCGAGCTTACATGACTATCTAAAAGGATGTGCATGGTGTTTTACAGACTTACTTGTAGTTTCCTTATGATTGTTTTAATTAAAGGGATTTTGCTTGCAGTTTCTCATACTAACACGATGCATCTTTATTTTTAGAAAGCTCATTTACTAAGTTGCTTTGTTGCCTTATTGGGTTGGATTAATTGCTCGTTGAACGTTCACATAGGTCCGAGCTATGTCAAATATCTAAAGTGGAACATTATGAACTCTCTATTGCTTGAGAGTGAGCGGGAAGAAAAAAAAAGACGAGAGGTGAGAGATGTTGGAGTTTATAGTAGAAACTCTTAAGTTTTGTCTTGCAAAAGAATATGAAAAGTCTTTTCTTTTGTCCCACATTGAAAGAATGGAAGAAGGAAGAGTAAGGTTTATAACTATTACTCTTCCTCTACCCTTCGAGTTGAGTAGCAAATGAGGCTTTTAGTGGGGATGTGGTGATGTAAGGGTGCTACCATGCGCAATTGGTCGGGCCATGGGTCTTGGGAATTAACTTAACTATCTTTTTGAGTCAATTATTTGTCGGCATTTAATGACCGTTTTTTTTAATCGATCTTAAGTTACCCTTTTTCCCTAATATCTCTTAAGTGATCGTTTCCCCTAATTGCTCTCTTGGTCTACTCGCCATTAACTTTTCCATTTATTTACTGTCGTTTTATTCACGTTTTTCGACCATGATCTAATCACGTTTGTTTTTCCACTTCCTATATGTACCGGTGTTACGGGTATTCATTGAGAGCACATAAACACGAAATACATCTTCCTCTCTTCTCAGCGCAATATTCTTGAACGTTCTCAATCATTGTTGTTCGGCCACACGAGAAAAGGTAGAAGCGTGTATCCCTGGAGGTTGATTGATGTGAGTGCTTGTGTGTTGTACGGAGCAAATTCAACTTTTAGGGCGAGTGTTTAATTCACGCCACGGTTGTCGGTTAAGTTTATTTAATTGTTCTGGTTTACGTTCCTGCCAAGAGAAGAATAGGAATGAAGCAGGAGAAGAGGAAAAAGAGAGCGTGCAACTCAGATTCCAAAAGGGAGTGGAAAACTAAAGGTTAGATGTCAAAAATTTGACATTTTCGCTGAATCCGGCCAAAATGTGTCAGTAAAATGAAAACTGTTTGAAAAGGTGTTGTTTCACACAAATTAGCACAAAAAGGGTCTATTTTACAAAAAAAAGTTAAACATAAAAGATATTATCTGACAAAAAAATCCTATCCTTTTATAAAAAAGGTTTCAATACATTTAAATTGACCTAATCATAATGTTTTAGATGGTACCATATATATCATGACCTAATATCGAATAACATCGTATTACTCACATACATTATCTTCTCCAAAGAGAAACATAGAATCATTCATGGTGATGGGGTTGGGGGAAATGGGGAGAAGAAGAAGAGTGTATCTTTTTGAATGGAAGGGAAATGGAACAACTACACAAGGGCTTATCAATTTATCTTTTCTCAGGAGAAAAAAGTTGGGGAGATAAATATAAGAAGATATGGTAAAGGATTTGATTCCTAGTTGAAAGGCCTTTGACAGGTTTGAAGAGGTACAAGTTGCCAAATTCATCTTAATTTATTATGTGGATACACGTATGCACAACAATGCATTTTACGGATCAGCAATTGGGTAAAAACCAAAGATGTTGATGGCCAATATGGAAATATACCTATTTTATCAGATGTCTCCGAAGAGACATGGCCAATATACCTATAAACATACTGATTGGTAATTTTGGGACTAGGGTCCACAAGGTTATAATTAAAGTAAATCGTGAGGGCAATAACTTCATCATGCTACCATGGTTTATAAACAATAATGTTATCATGGTAATGGAATTATGGAATAATGATGGGATGACTAATTATTGGGGGAGTAGTATTTATCAAATGTTGGAAGTTAGCTCATTTTCAACCTTGGAAAATTGGCAAACGATGTTGGGTAATTGATGCTTCTGATGTGGTAGTTTCGATTGTTTGAAAAGATTTAATAAATTACTCCCCCTTTGTTTGGATTCCTCAAAAAAAATTGTGGGACATTTGACATAACGAGTTTATGGCAAATTTATTTTACTAATCTATATGCTTCTTTCGATGTACAGTATTGTTTTGACTAATATATTTATATGTCAAAAAGTTTTTAATGTGGTATCCGGTGAAATTTGTCTGAACTCTAAAAATGTATTATCTAAATATCAATTTAAGGTAGTAGTGACTTTTTATGAAAATGAAATTTTAATTGAATTTGTACATGTAAACTATGAAGAAAAAAAAGCTACAATTATTATGAAACAGACGGAGTAATATTTTTCGCGAAAAAAAAGGGGAAAGTCGACTAAAAATCGAATATTTTATTTTTATTTTAATTTGGGTGGGTTAGCATTACAAATTTACAATGTATATGTACTATATGGTTTGGTTTCTACTTGAAATACTTTAGAATACTTGGAGATCACTTTTTTTGTAAGGTAAGATGAAGGGGACTCACAGGGGGATAAGGGGGAATCGCCAGTAAGAGTTCCATAGGTTTGATCCCTAGACCTTAGAGATATGAGGTGGAAAGCGTACCACTCGCTCCACCACCTCAACCTAATAGTAGAGATTACTTGTCTATGTGTTGTGAAGCATGTATTACGATTTACAAATGTACATCTCAACAATGTCAATTTTTACCTTTCAAAAAAAAAAAAAAAACAATGTCAAATTTTTTTCTCTGTAATGGTCTATTCGGATGCTAGTATTTCATTTTGAGTTATGGAATTGAATGGAATGTTTCGTTGTTTGGATCCATCGTTTAGATAGCAAAGAATGACAATCGATGGGCCCAAAGCCCATACGTGAAGATTGAAATCCCATAGTTGAAACCTTATCCTAATACTATTAGACTTTTTTTTAAATAGTTGAATAGCAATTAAAATCCATCATTTGATATTTCATAATCGAATTAGAATTGAAAATGGAGTTTTTGAAAATAAGAACTAATAGCCCCAAGCTCTTGGACCTTGGGATAAAACTCATGAATCAACTACGCATTTTTTTAATGCTTAACTTTATTGAGGTGAGTGATAAATTTGAAAGTTTAGATTCATTAGTCTTAAGTCCACAAGATTAGCCAACGGCCCATAAACATATCACATGCTCAAGCGTATCTTGTGCTCGGCCCAAGTGGATGCTCTTGCAAAGGGTATAGAAACCCAAGCTCACTTTATTTTATTAGTGTGTGTCATACTATTAAGAACCTTTTTGTATGATAATTATTCATTTTTCCTATAAATCGATAAGGAAAAGTATTCTATTAGACGAACCCTTTCGCAGGTTATTAATTTAAATCAGCTATGCAGGCAAGGACCCTTGGGAGTATGGAAAAAAGATAAGAGAATTCCAACCCCAAAAGTGTTTACTATTAGATCAAGCACTACTTGGTTGTAGGATAATGAAGACTTCCTTTATACGAATTTTGTGGATGTAAGATGTATGTACATGTATGAAAATAAGCTATCTTGTCATTTGTTGCCTTATATTGAGGTTGAGGTGGTGGAGTAGTGGCGTATCGCCTCCACACCTCATATCCCCGGCGCTCTAGGGATCAAAGCCTCGAATTTCATTTGGGATTTCCCTTGTCCCCCAGTGAGTGAGTCCCTTCATCTTACCTTAAAAAAATGTTGCCATATGTTGGATTAATGGATTTTAATTAGTACGGCCTAACAAAAACTCTTTCATGAATAGACACTTACTTTATGGATAAATGCTTCATACTTATAAATAAGAGTCATTGTTGTCATACTTCGTATGATACCAAAATAATAAAATTATGTACTATCTATATCTCTTGATATCATACATAGGCATCTTTAGCGGTTACCCTATTTAGTTTTGTTGTCCAAATTCTTATAATTACTATATTGTTTCTTTTATCCCATCTTGTGAAATAATTGTTTAAAACTTTTAGTATCGTAGAAGGGAGCAAAATTGTGTAAGGACACGATGTGCATTGGTTGGACTTAGGTTACACACAATTCCCAATCATACCAAATTGCAAGGTAGATTCTATCTTTATCATATACTAATATTAAATAATTGGATCATACAAATTTTTACTTTTATTAATATAATATGTTTGAATAATCAATTTAGTTTTTGTTCCATGATATAATTGCATTATTCTAAAAACAAGTCCATATACAACTAACAAGATGGGAAAATGTAAATATATAATCGCGAGTATGCCGATTTTATTAAAACTAGTTTTGAAGCCCGTGCGTTGCGCGGTTTGTTTGTTTATTTTATTTTATTGCAAACTTTTTGTTAATATTATTGTTGATTTTATATTCTTTGTGAAATGAGATTTTTCAACACCATTGTATTTACATACTTCCTCCGTCCTTTTTCTATTACAACAATTACCTTTATTTTATCTTTTGGAACCATTCCACTTTTGGTAAAAAAATGAACTATAGTTGACAATATTACCTTTATTTTATGTTAATAAAACCATCATTAATTACGCAAATTGCCTTATAAAGTTGCGTTTACTCTATTAAGGATTTATTTATCCCCTACTCTAGTTAACTAAAAGAGGTACCTCTATAGTTAAACTACCCATTTTATCTCCTTAATTACCATGCCCAAACCAATTGTTGAAGTAGAAAAAAACGGAGAAAGTATTTGTCATTTTACTTGTAATTTCTAGATTTGTTATTACGATATATAAATTTTTATAATTTTTAATATTCAATTAAATATTCTAGCTAAGTCTATTAAATGGTATCCCAAAAATAGGTATGACTAACAATAGCTAATACAATCTTAACATGAATAATTCCTGAATGATACTTTAAGAAAGTAGAGGGTAATAATTTCATTGATGCGGGCCCACGAAAGAATAGAGAAAAACATGAGTGTCGACCACAACTTCAACTTTTAATATAGCACATAAACTCTAACTCATATAGATGAAAGATGGGAAACCCAAAATGAAGATCATAATGATAGTATCATGAAGAAAATTAATTAAATATAAAACTAACCTCGATCTATTAATAATCGAAAATACTATTTAAGAGCTCTAATATATATGTAACTTTATCGGTATAGATATTAGTTTTTCTTTTGTAACAACAAAGTTTCCTTGATAAATTTTGTTGCAACACTATATTATTTTGGTTTAGTTGAGTAAGGTTGAGGTTTTGAAAGATAATGTGTTTAGTCTGTAAATTGGACCTATATACAAATTTTATAATCACATATAATACACTATACTTAATACTTATAGGTATTATTATATTTATCTATAAAAAAGACTAAATAATGTCTTACAATTCTTCTAATTTAATATATTGAATTAGTTAACAAAAGTTAAATTTAATTTACATAATATAACAATTTAGGTTGTTTATGCAAACGCAACTCTAATTTCACCCTATCCAAAACTCTTTTATGTATTTAAATATATATGTAGAATTCTATTATTTTTTTTCAAATATTTAAAATAAAAACTAATTACATGGCAATCCTTAGCGCTCTCTATTTCATAAATTATAGATTTGTATTGTAAATGGATCTTATTTCGAAGCATATATCGAGCACTATCCAATGGTACAAAAATTATAATATTCGAATTAGGTAGCAAAAGTTATACACAATTTACATAATTTTATAGTTTAGCTTGTTCATTCAAAATGAAACTCTAATTTTGCTTATCCAAGACTCCTTATATGTATTTAAATCTATATAGAACTCTATTTTTTTTTAAAAAAATTAATGACATGGCGATCCTACATGGCTCTGTATTTCATACGTTGTAGAACTATATTGTAAATGGATCTTATTTGAAGCATATTTGAACGCTCTCCAATGGTACAAAAATTATAATATTCTTTTTTTACGTAGCAAAGTTATACACAATTTACATAATATGATAATTTAGGTTGTTGATTCAAATCCAAACTCTAATTTTTGCTTATCCAAATCTCCTTATATGTATTCGAATCTATGTAGAACTCTATTTTTGTAAAAAAAAATAAAAATATAAATTGATGACTTGGCAATCCTACGTGGCGCGCTCTATGAGCTCGAAATCTTGAGGAGCTCCCTATGCTACAATATATAAATTTTATAATTTCTAATATCCAATTAAATATTGTAACTAACTCTATAGTTTTAGTAGAATTAAGTTCATGGAGAAAAGAATAGGATCTTACATATAGATATATGGAAAAAAACATAAATAATTATGTATGCAATAAATATTCTAGGAATAAAATAATTAGTTAATTGCATAATACCTATGCAATCTCGATGACAAACTTTCATTTGATTCTTCATGTAATGCCATCATGGAATGCTATAGGTTCAAAACTATGGATATGAATTTTTTTATCTTTATATAACTCAATTTTTAAAAGTATGATTCTTAAAGACATAATTAGTATTGTCGGTATAGTACGCTATTTTTATATATTTAAAATAAAGAATAAATAATATGTTATTGTTCATCTAAATTAATACATTTTCATAAGTTGTAAAACAATATTGTATATAGATCTTATTTCAAAGCATATCTCGAAAGCACTCTCCGACCCGGTAAAAAAAACTATACTATTGCGAATTATGTAGTAAAAGTTATAATCAATTTACATTGTATAATAATTTAGATTTTTTATTTAAAATTAGACTATCAATTTTAAATTGTTGTTTATATTATTATACTTCATAAGTTGTAGAGCTATATTGTAAATTGATCTTATTTCAAAGCATATTTAGAGCACTATCCAATGGTACAAAAATTATTAAACACAATTTAGATAATATAATAATTTAGGTTGTTAATTCAAAACCAAACTCTAATTTTCGCTTATCAAAAGCTCCTTATGCATTTAAATCTATGTAAAACTCTATTCTTTAAATATTTTAATGATTTGTGACCCTATATTGTGAATGGATCTTACTTTGAAGCATATTTCAAGCACTCTCCAATGGTAGATGAATTATAATGTTTTGAATTAGGTAGCAAAAGTTATACACAATTTACATAATATAATAATTTAGGTTGTTTATTTAAAATGAAACTCTAATTTTCCCTATCCAAAACTCCTTTTAGTATTTAAATATATGTAGAACTCTATTTTTTATAATATTTAAATTTATAACTAATGACATGGCAATCCTACGTGGCGCTCTCTATTTCATAAGTTGTCGAACTATATTGTAAATGGATCTTATTTGAAGTATATTTCGAGCACTATCCAATGGTACAAAATTATAATATTCCGAATTACGTAGCCAAAGTTATATGCAATTTACATAATATAATTATTTGGGTTGTTAATTCAAAATCAAACTCTAATTTTCACTTATCCAAAACTCCCTATACGTATCTAAATATATGTAGAACTCTATTTTTGTAAAAGATAAAAATAAAATTTGATGATGTGGCAATCCTACGTGGCGCGCTATATGGACTCAAAATCTTGAGGAGCTCCCTATGCTCCCAGAAAAGTTTCCTTCTTTATATATATATATTGATTTTGCACATATACAAATACAAACAAAAAACTTTATGTGTAGTAATTACCGGGCCCGTCCCCGGGTGCAGGGGAGGGCGCCGCCGGGGCCCAAGGAAAGAAAACCCAACTTCAATTAAGGCTTTTATTAAAAAAAAAATTGAAAAGCCTTTCAATGTTCCGATAAAAGACGCAGCGCAGCTTTCCAAATCTTCTTGAAAATTGCACAACTTTCAATGTTCGATAAGATATGTTTCATTAAGATACTCTTCCTTCATTTATCAAGCCCCAAATTCAACTCCCCACTCCTCAAATCTTTCAAAACTTTCCATCTTCTCCAATTAGCAAATAAACCTCTTTCAATTTTTTTGTTCCCAATTTTCACCCTCAGTCAATCCCTCAATCTTCTAATTAATCTTCACAATTCAAGATGATTTCCTCCATAAAAGCTATTTTTATAAGTAAGCTCCTTCCATGAACTCAACTTCTCACCAATTTCCCTCACGGGTTTCCTCACAATTATCCTCACAATTACTCGGGTTTGAAATTTTGATAATGTGGCAAATTTTGGGTGTTTTATTATTCAATTTACTCCCTCGCGACGTTTTTATTTTTGGCAGTTAGGGATGTGAAAGAAAAGAATAATGCGGGATTCTAGGTAATTAATCTTCGGCGCTTTGGATAATCTTTTGTGTTCTTGCTAATTTTCTAGTTTTTAGATGAATTTCATCTTAAATAAATGAATCCTGCTTGTTAATTTTATTATTCCTGTAAAACTGCCAATGTGTAATTGAAATTTTTTTCCGCGACTAAGTAATACGTAGAATTGATTGTTAATTTATTAATATAAATGATGAATTGAAGCTTAATCGATTGTGTATGATTCAATTGTTTTGGGAATTTTTTGTGCTGTAAAGTTAAGCAATCGAGAAAGCTAAGGGTTTTGGTTAAAATTGATTCATTATACTTTGTATTTCTTAAAGTTAACAATAATTAAATTTTTTGATATTTTTTTGGATATGTTATTATTTATTAAGATGTGTTATGTTGAATAATTTTTTTGTCTTTCTTTGAAATAGATTCAAATTATAAAAAATTGTAAGAATGTAAGGGGCCTTTCTCTCATGTTTTGCCCGGGGCCCATAAAATGTCAGGAACGGGGCTGGTAATTACATTTCCATTTTTTAACTTCATATGTAGCCCTAACTTAGGGCTCTGGCCCCCTAAGTAGGGATGACAATGGATCGGAAATAGGTCGGGTGGAGCTTCATCCGCCCCATCACCCGCGACCCAAAACTCCATCCACCTATCACCCGCTAAAAAACTGCACCCGTATCCACTCCACCCATCATCCGCGGGTGGGGCGGGTGGGGCGTGTGGGAAACGGGTGGTACTAGGAATAAGAACTATTTTTTAGACTTAACAATTTTAAAGAATTTAATATATGAAAAATTAATCCTAAACTCATAGATTAACAATAAAGCGACAAAATATCAATCTTATTACATACCAAAAAGTACTTATAAGTATTTTTTATCCCTTAAAAAATTATTATTTTTAATTACCTTAAATGAACGTGGCATTAAAAAAAAACAAATGTCTTTATATATATATATATATATATATATATATATATATATATATATATATATATATATATATATATATAGTGATGGATTGATGGATATATTAATGGATGGATGGAGCGGGTTATGGGGCATGTAATGGGTCCCAAAAAAATAGCATCCATATCCGACCCGACCCACCACCCGATCCATCCGTCACCCGCCCGTCACCCGCTTCATCGCTGGTGATCACCCATTTATTCGGGGCGGGTGGGTGGATAATCCACTCACCCATAGATAATTGCCATTTCTACCTCTAAGGATTATATCATTTTCCTTTTATTTTCCTTATCCTGAAAAGAACCCATTAATTATTCCATAAAATCAATTATGGAAGATGAAAGCACTGATTGTTTACAAACCCCTTACCTCTTTTTCACCAAAAAAAAAAAAAGAAAGCATAACCCACATAGTAATAAATTTACGGTTTTTTCACGAAGTACTTGTAGTTTTTCAAAATTCATGGGGTACCCCTTTTTAAACAAATGCACAGGTACCCTTGACATTTTTTTAAAAGCAATAAATGCCCTTACTCCTTGACGGTGTTAAGTTGGCGTTAGTGAGTTAATGCCCTCATTCATTTATGGCGCTCAATAATAGGACACCAAAAGCATTTTTCGAAAAAAAAAACCCTTGAACTTCCAATCATCTTCCTTGTTCCTCTGTTCTTCTTCCTCAAGCGGGTTGGCCAAAAATCTGAAAAAAAAAAAACCTAAGTGTGAATTAATCTAGGCCATATTCATCAATCTTTGCACTTGGAACTTGACGCGAACAAGAAGAGTTCTTTGGGTGCCCAAAGAAAGTGACTTTTAAGGGTTTAGGGTTTTCTCTTCAAAATTTGGCAAAGGTAAGGTTTTGTAACTTTGATGGGTTTTAAAATATACGCAAGTGCACGGTGTTGTTTGGCGAGAAAATGGCAAATACGGGTCGATCCACGGAGGGAGAGGAGTTCTACGAGATTTATGTTCAATTATCTAACTACTTCGGAGAGGAAAAATAATTGAGGAATTAATAACTAAGCTAGAGTAAACTAGACGCGAAAAATGAGAATTTATCAAATAATTAAAAACCTAGGGCAATCGATCGGTCCACCATGCTTATACCGGTTAATCAATATAATATAGTTCAACAACACTTGGATTGAGGTTCGAATAAACGAAGTATTTCGCTAATCCTTGGTCGGGCATTAACAACTCTAGATTAACATATGCCAATACGGTCGCTCAACATAATCAAATCTACCTATTGTAACAAGCCTCTAACGAATATGATCTTTCGATTCTAATTCTTATTAACTAAACATAACTCATGATATTGCGCAATTACATGAATTAAACAAGTATAACAAATCAATAGGAATTATTTTAATTCAATCCAATTATTGAAGAACATCGAACCACAATCAAAAGGTATAAACATGGCTTCCCTCTCTAAACCCTAGAAATAGACTACTCACTCATTATAACAAAGAACTCAATAAACGGGATCAAAGTAAAAGAATTCATTAAATTAAAGAAAGTAAAGAAGAATACCGAATGATTGAAGAACAATGAAATAGGAAATCGACAATCTATATAATCTTCCAATGTAAAAGTTCAACAAAAGTAGAGAGAATAAACTAAGTGTTTGGCCCTAAAAATGTAGAAAAATCGGATCAGTTCCACGAAAATACTAAAAACCTATTTATACTAAATACAAAACCGGCTAAAAAAAACCGAAAAATCGCGTCTGGGAGTCAGCCCGGTCGGCCGGCGGCGGTGACTCGCAGGACTTGCGACGAAGGAAAAATTCCCGCCCGGTCAACGGGCGGAAATCCGCCCGATCGGGCGCGTAAGCGCTTTTCTTCGTCGATCACCTGGTTGGCCAGGGCGAAATAAAGGATGAAAAATCCCCAGTGTTGAAGTTCGCCGGGTCGGCCGAGGGCCAAATCCGTCCGATCGGGCGCGTAGCGGTTTCTTCTTGACAATTCGTTGGTGGCTAAGTATGAAACTTCGCCCGGTCGGGCCACTCGCCCGATCGACGGCATAGTATTTACTTGTCTTTTCTTCGTGGAATCCAACCAAAATGCTCATGCGGTCTTCCGGATACGCCTTGGACCTTGTGTGGCTTCTGGACTTCCGTGTTGCGACTCAGATAAAGGTGCAGTGGCAAATCCGCATCAAAACCTCGCAAACACGACAAGAACTCCAAACACATCAAATCCAGAAGAAAGGGCTCGAAGAGCCAAATCGACTATCAAAACTAAGGGGATTAGAGTAAATAATCGATGAATAATGAACACATCAAACTTCTATTTTCGGTTTATTTGCATTAATTAGTTGTTAAAAAATGAATGAGTGTGTTTTTGTGTTCATCTATGCTTTATAATTCCATAGTTTCATGTTTAGGGTGCTTTTTGCGTTCACAATTTTTGCATTTTTTCCTGTTTCAGTTTTATTTTTGCATGAATTTGTTGGTAAAGTTGAATTGGTGTCTATATTTTGTTTGAACTCCTCATAATTATGTAGGTTAATGTTGGATCTTTGCATTCACGGTTTGGCTTTTTTGTTTTCTTGTTTGTTTGATTGCAAAATAGGATCATGGAAGGGATGTGGTTGTTGTGTGATTATAAGGGTAAATAGTTTGATGTGAGGGTTGAAGATGTAGATTTAACTAGTTTTATGGATATGTTGAATGACATACATGATGAAATCATCAAGCAAGATGTGTGGTTGCTGAGAATTTTAGAGTCTATTTTAAGCATCCAAGGACCAAAAAATTAGTGGAATTGTATGAAGATGTACATGTTGCAAATATGTGGGGGGTGAGTTTCTTGGAATGGACACGTTGAGGTATTCATAGAGGAGACACAACATCCCCTTAGGTTTTGTGTTCAAATTAGTGAAGGACTTGAGGGAAGAAGAGAAAAGGGTGGGAGAAACTTAGGAAGATTCTTTGACAAGAAAAGGGAAGGGGAGGGAGGGAGAAGAGAGAAAAAGGCAGGAAGAAGAATAGGCTATGAGGGAATTGGAGAGTCAATTGCCCCATGTGGAAATTGAAATACATGTACAATGTGGATGATTTGAGTGTGATGGAATATTTGAGGATATTTTCACGGGGGAAGAGGAAGAAGTTGTGATGGGAGAGTCATAACCCCAACCGGACACACAACACTGCCCCCTCTCGGAACAAACACAATCCCCTGCCCCCTCCTGGCTAGACACAACACTGCCCACCCCTTCCAACCAACTCCATCTCCCACTGGAACATGTGTACTCACCCTTGACAACCTCTCCTCCACCATCCCCTCCGCTGAACAACCCCTACATTGGGATCCACCTCCCTACAACCTTCCACTCCACAACCTCCCCAACCTTCCTCTCCTCCATCCCCCCACCACCCGAAGTACCCTCACAACCACGCTCGGCTCCCGATCTTTTCAAAGCTGCTTGCTTCAAAGAAAGAGGTAGCAAAGCAAGGTGCATAAGAAAGAAAAAGGTGAAAGGAGGGGTTTAAAAGCTCGCTAAAACCACGCAAAAGGGTTGGTACATATGTACCAAAGACTAGGGGAGTGAAAAGGGGTTAGGAAGCCTAGAAATCTTCGCCCGACCACCTGAAATGCATGTGGATGCGGATGGGGATGAAGAAGAGTTTGATTATGGTGAGAGTGAAGATGATGATTATGTTGGGAAGATGAGAGTTCGAGGATGAGTGTTGATTTAGAACTTGGAGGCTGAATTTAAAGATGAAGAGCTGGATGTAGTGGAGGAGAAGGAATTTGAAAATTATTTGGATGGTGGATCGGTTTTGGATGGTTGTACACAAATGGTAAAATTGTGGGGAGATGATTTTGGGCGAGGCTAAGCTTGCTAATTGGATGATCTTCTCAAACAAAGACCACTTCCTTGGTGTGTCCAAGGACTTTTGTATTCAAAAGGGTTTCTTTGTGAGGGTTGAAAAAGCTATCACCTTGGGTTCATTGCTAGGTGTATCATTGAGGGCTGTGAGTGGAGAATTCATGCATCCAACCGATGGATGGCATCATTGAGCTATAAAGTCCATAACGCGGTGAGCATAAGCTTTGTGGAAGAATGGAGGAGAATCCGATAGTGTCTTGTGTTTGGTTAACAAGGCATGTAAGTGATGTTATTAGTGCAAACCACGATGTACGTGCATCACTCATTACAAATAATGTGTTTGGAGAGGTATAGGATAAAAGGTGAAGGAAAGGATGGCTGGCGTACGAAGTGAAGTCTTTCGGCGAGAAGGAAGCAGATGTATGGAGGTTTTTCGAGTCCTATGGTTTGCTACCAGCATATGCGAGCCATGGTTAATGGGGACTGACATCGGTGACGCTATCGTTTGTTACTTGGACAACCAACTCTTCAACAGCACACACCCGAAGGCTAAAAAGCTTGTTTGCCTTTCACATTTTCTTTGCGCTCGATTCAAGGGGGTTTCTAAAAGGATGTGAGACCTATTCACTGGGACTTTAATGGGGGCATTGACACATAAGTGCGCTGCTTCACGGGAATCTTTTGTTGAGCTAACGTCATAGTATTGGCGTGGAATAATGAGATATTTCCAATTTGATATGGGATAGTTGTCACGAAAGCAAGAGACCGAGTTCGTCCTATTTCTTTAGAAACTTGAAGTTGGTTTTCAGTTTCCACAGTCACAAGGTGTGAACAGTTGATCTGGACATTCATATCAAAGTGATGGAGGAATTGGGTGAAATTCTTTACTTTGTTAATTATTTTCCCATATTTTACATCCTAATTGGAGTACATCTTAACAGAATTACGCGCTATTATTTTCTCCCTCCTTGTAGATAGGTGTTGAGGGGAGCCTTGTTGGAAGTGTTCCTAAAGCTACTAGGAGAATATGATGTCAAGCCTATACTCCAGCCGCAAAAAATTTTGGATTCATTAGCCACGCTTTCACAAAAGCTTAGGATTCGTTGCTAATGCCATAACCTCTATGTGTACAAAAAACCATGGAGAAGATAACAAGGTTGACCCTAAAAGCCTATAGTAGTACCTTAGACAAGGAAAGAAGAAGAATGGGGGTCTGAGCTATGTTCAATCTGTTGTGTCTTTGTGATCACAACACAACAAATTTGTTGAGTCATTCAATGCATGTACAAAGCCTTTAAGTGATCTCCCTGTCCCGACTTTGTTGGAAGGTAAGTATAATGTCTTGTTTTGTTCTTCTAAAGTGTCCAATTATTTGTATGCTTGCTTATGATTGGTATGGGTTCATTACAAAGGCTATTAGGGTTGTGGTGTATGAAAAAAGATGGGAGGCTAGATTTGATAGGTTGGTTGATATGGAACCTAATGACCTCCTCGACTATGCCGTAGTGAAGTTGTTGGAAGTGGCTGATAAACGAGTTTTTGCCATGTTGTTGCTGGTGGAGGGGAGTTTGAAGTATTGGATGATCATGTTCACTTCCCCATTAAACTAGACACTAGGATGTTGTGGTTGTGGCAAATGGCGGGGGCACGGTATACCCTGCAAACATGGTTTGAGGGCAATTTTGACCGGGAGGCTTAACCCACATGGCTTTGTGTCACCTACTACAAGAGGGTTGCGGCAAGAGACCTATGCGCCCACATATACCCTATGCGACTCATCTCGATGCCTAGTTTGAACTCCAGAAGATTACCCTTCCCATTCGAAAGAAGTATTGGAAGGCACAAACAAAGGAAGAGAGGGCTAAAATGACAAGACTAAAAGAATGGAGGGTCAGACTATTAAGTGTGGCAAGTGTAAAGAAAATTGGCCACAATTCAAGGACATGCAAAGGGGAGGAACACGAGCGAAGAAAGGAGATTGCTGCATCAATCATGGCAATCCACCCCTGACCGTCTAAGGGGATTTGCTCATCGAGAGGAGAAAAAAGGAAAGTAGCTATTTGGTCCATCCACTTCAGAGGTTCAAACAAAAAAAAAAGAAAGGCAAGAATGCAGTTTTAGTAATTAGGGGACATAACTTCTTTTTGGTACAAAGCAAACTTCTTTTTGGTACAAAAAGCAAACTTCTTTTTTGGGTACAAACTAGGATTAACAATATTTTTTTGGATGAAACATGGAAAAGTACGAACAATATGATCATTTCTTTTTTGTAAAGCTACTTATATATAGGTTCAAACAAGAGCATTTTTTGTAAAGCTACTAATATTATTGCAAATGGTACTATATTTGGCTACAAACTTGGTGTACAGTACAAGTCTTGCTTCATTTGTTTATTCTGAAAAAGTAAAACCAAACATAAATATGCCTATTTTGATTGCCTCCTTGCATCATTTTTTGTTGTTGTTTGATTCTCTTCTGAATGGTTTTTGTTTCTCTTCAGTTCGCATTACTTGCCCCCATCTTCCTCTTCTTGTCCTCACGTTAGAGTTATGGTCAATCATTCCGGGACACCACCTAAACGTGTTGCAATCATCGCACTTGCAGTACAATCTTTGTGGATTCATTGAGGACTCAGAGCTCCGGATTGCAATTTTTTTCCTACATTTGCAAGTTCTATTAGGAACTCTAATGTATGAGGATTCTAAGTAACTAGAAGTGTGAGATTGTGAACTCATAAGAATTATTGGAGGAGGGAGCAAAAACTTAAGTTTGGCTTGAGAAGGGAGCTAAATACACCACACAGTGGATTTCTTATATACCAATCCCAAGGCTTGCAACGGTCAAAATATTGAATTCGGTTTAAAAACTAGCCGTTATAAAAAAAAATGAACACATTTGTAAAACCTTAGGGGTATTTCATGCATAAAAGATCGGGGGTTAAAGGTTCTCTACGCCATAATTAGTAAGATGTTCATTTTTGCAATCGTTGTTCTTGCTAACGTTTAGGTGCGGTGTATTTGTAAAATGCAAGGCAAGCATTACTAATAGACTAATAGCATAATTACGCGTGGTAACTATTACAAACCGTAGTGTTACATGCTTTAGTGTTCATAAAGACATAGTGCACGGAACCCATTAGCAAAAATAACACATTAAAGGTGTTAAGTAGAATAGCTAAGCCGCTGCCCTACTAAACCACGAAAATAATGTTAAGATGGCAAGTGTTTGGGGTGTCCCATAGAAGAATGACCGCTTAACGTATAACGGTACCAACAGGGGAGTGTTCCATTAGAAGCCCACAAAAAAAAAAACAAAAAGGAATTTGAATGACAACTTTAATGTCACTCCCAACGGATGGACTTAAGGACCCAATTCGGGATCTGCTGCTTTGCAGAGAAGTTGCGGGAGCCCAATTTGCATTAAAAAAGTGGGTTGTGCCTAGCCCTTTAGCAATGCGATTAAAATTGAAGGTCCACCGAAATGCACAAAGGGATAATGTTACTGTTGTGGAAATTGCAACAGGAATCATGGGCCTTTAATTTAACTTAGTTATTATAAGCACGATATAAACCTGTTGAACTTATACATAAGTGTGGAAAAATGATTTATTGCCATGTAATTATTTGCGCAAGGATTGATATGTTTCATAGATTTCGGTTTCAAATTACTTGTAAGAAATGAGTACATGTAATTATTAGAGCATCAATGTTACTCCATAATGTTTAGTTTGTACTTGTAAATTAAATTTAAACCTGAGAAGCGAATCTAAGCACAATTTTAAATTGTGAACAAATGGATTAGTAGATCTTAATTATAGTCTTATGTATCGTTAAGAACGCGAAATGATAAGGAACAACAAAAGAGAAAGAGAGCGAAGAGAATTACTCTTGTTATGTGGAGGGAAAACGGTATGCGGCCACACGGGAAGAGGAGAGAGACAGAAAAAAAAGTTTAATGTGTGATTTGAGAGTGAATGAATGATAGGTGGATTAGATTGTTTTTTGTTTCTTAGACAACGGATGGTGTAGTGAATGAGGAGCGAAGCAAGGAGTAAATGTGTTGGCATTGTTTTTTTTGTTTGATTATTTATATTTGTAAATTTTGAAAAGTATTAGTTGTTGCATCATAGTATAACTCGGTTGGCTAATCATCTGGTGTGAGTGTAGACTTACATCGGAAACGTGAATATATTTACTTCTGTTGCTTGTTTGTTTGAACGGCACCTCCGCCAATCTTGAGTAAAGGTCGTGAATGTCATTTCATCGTATCATCTTAAGACATCGAACTTGAATGTGTGATCTGTTTCATAAGTGCTATTAAGAGTTAGTAAGGGCTGGATAAGATAAGTGGGGTGGTAAGTGGTTTTCTCGCTTTTCGTTAGTGGTGGTTTGTGTCCCCATTTACCTTAGCGTTGAGATGCACTTTTCTTTTGAACATAATTTGCAAGTGTAGAGGATTCACCGCATTCCGATTCAACGCGCATGCCACATTTGTTGCACCCAATATATGAACGATTCTAGACTGCGGTCAGGCTCGGGGATAATAGACTCGGATCAGTATTTTCTTCTTGGAGTGGTATTCTCCGGGAAGCCCGATTTAAAGCAGTATGCATATAAGGTGCTTCTTTGGCAGTTTTATAGGAAGTAGTAGTTCTAAATCGCACTAATATGTGTATGCATAAGTTTTTATGTGGAGATGGCATAATTTAATTTGAGCTTTAAAGTACGGATTCGGATTTAACTATGACTACACACAAGGTAAGATATAAGTATATAACTATGTAAGATTATAACTTATATGTAGAAATGTGCGTATAAGTTTGTGCATTACAAAGAGGCCGTAGAGATGTGTATATTACCTTGCTTCTTCAACTTCTTAATCTCTTCAAGTGCAAAGAATATCTATGTTATCGGGGATGGATTCCTCACCGCAACAACACGCGCCCATGCGATCGACCCACAACCCTGGACCTTTTTCTACATCCCCAAGGGAGACAGATTAGGATGGGACTGACTGTTGTTTAGTCATTTCCTTTGGTAGCGATTATAAGTATACGATTCGAGAATCTACACGTACCACTGCGAAGCGCATCCGTTCTTTCTCCGGATGGAGTTCGGGTGGAACATGGTTGCCATGCTTGTTGCAAGGGAAAACCCCTGCCAAAAAAAAATATTTATCAAGCACGGGGAAGGTTGTGTTTCTTCGTACCATTTGTGCATTGGAGAGCAAACAAAGTGCTTTTTAAACACAAAAAAGTGCATAATTATGGATATATCTAATAGATGGTTGATTAGCAAAGAATAGGTAAACACTTCATGGCATGTCAATATAGACAATTGATTAGATGTCTTCTTGTGGTTTCTATGATACTTGGAACAGATTGCAAACTTTGAAGACTTTAACACAAATCCGGATCAGGAAAATATTGAATGATAAAGCACGATGTCATATTTCACTATATATTAATGTATGTGCGGGAGTTTGAGGTGTAGTAAAGCCCATTTTTGTAAAAATATAACTTGGAGAAAAGTCGCTCAAATAAATCCAAACAAATCACATGTACTAAGCTTACAGAGTTATTTTGTAGATTACCCATTTATAAAGCACTCTTAATCCATTTTTTTGCTCGAAATTAATGTATAGTTAGATTCTATTATTAAAAGTAACAATAGAAATTGATGTGATGGAAATAAGGTACTTATAAGAAAAGTGTGGGGAATGCTAAGAAGTAAAAGCACATGATTATGTTAGGCGTTTGCGCATCTCCCAAAGGCAACTGGGAACAGTGTCCTCGACCTTGTGATTAGATGGCTTAAGAGATGTAAAACAGGCACTGATTATGGCCCAACCCTTAAGATTTTGAGTAAAGTTGCACTCCAGTCCTGTCGATCGTCCCAAGCTGAAATGGTTAAGCTGTTCAGAGCAGTACACCACTTGATTAAATGCATTTTAGAAACGGGGTTAAGTTGTCAAGTTATATGTGCGATGGTGAATAAGAAAACTTTGTGGGCCTGCTATGACCCAATTCTCGGGCAACGTCGGAAATTTGAACTCCGTATCCTGTTGTTATTGTGAACGCGTCCTCAACAAACAACAACGATCCCCAACCCTCTGTATAATATTACGCAAGGAGTGTAAGTAGGGATGTATGTTCTTAAAATATAGAGAGAAATGAGGGAAAATGAAAAGTACCAAAGCGGTCATCTTGGTAATTGTTATCTTGATGATAAGCGACAATTGGAATGTAGGCGGGTGGATCTAAGCTCCTGTGATCTACTTGGCCGGATTGATGTTTGGCCACCAAGCTCGTTTGGGAATCATCGGGGCCTAGTCGCATAACCCGCCTAGTACTCGGTTTCAGGGGAGCATTTGAAATTTCGCTTTTTCATGATCATGCTTGAAAACATTTTCAAATTCATCATTTGATTTTCAAAGAGTGCACTCCCGCGTTGTGTTACCTTGTTGTAGATTTCAAAGGAAGAGAGTAGTATTGCTCAAAAAATAGATGAAGTGTTGTAGGGGGCAATCGACATGTTAAAGAACTTGGGTTGCGAATTTGGAATAATACTATTATGTAAGCTTATATTCTCTACTGTGGGCATTTTTTTTTTTTTTTTTTAAAGGTAAGGAGAGCAACATTGAGGTCTACCCTCCTCGCGGTTCGAATACCCAACGCCATTTCCGATCTGATAAGAATGGAAGAAAGATAAGTAATTATTACAAGGGAAAAATATCAAACTGACATCGGCCAGATGCCCTGCATCGGCTTATCACGACCAAGTACTTGCCGATTCTCCCCCGAACACCGTATCTGGCTGTGCACTACATTGGCTATTCCTACTGTGGGCATGGACTAAGCATAATGCCTTCTGAAACAGGAAACTACAAATTATATACTTGGCATGACAGGGGTTTCTTTTTTTTTTTTTGTTTGCAAAACTGTGGTAAAGAATTACAAACAATTATGGAAGGAACATGCATGAAAGCTGTAAATGCACAAGGAGAAGAGGACAAAAAGTAGAGGGAGCAGTTGTTTGTATTCATAGCAAAAACCATTTTGTAAAAGAAAGCAATACAAAAGCATGGTACGACAATATAGCAAGACGACAAGATAACAAATTGAGAAGCAAGCACATTTTGCAAGCGTAGCACTTTTTCGCATATTTGTAAAAGAATATCAAAAACCCACATACTAGCTAAGCAGTTTAAAAAGGTTCCAAAATGCAGGATTGCCAGGAATTGTTTAAGAAACTGATGAGGAGCGTTTTCCCAAGGTACACCACAAGTCCTACAGGAAAAGAGTGATTCAAAGTTTAAGTGTTGTAAGTTCCAGTTTAAACCATAAAGCAACCCAACATTTATATTTTATAATAATAATTAATAATACAGTAAAAATCCACATAATGATAATAATAATTATTCTCATACAGAAAATAAAATGTTAATCGAAGAAAAACCAGTAGGCAAGTTTCCAAGCCATGTAACCTGATTCCATAATACAAAAAAATAAGCAAGATATGCAAAACCAGGAATAAACAGTTAACCTTGCACCATTTGGAGCATGAAATCCAAAAGGTTTAGCAGGAGATCCCGCGAGCAGTGATAAACCCTGCTCGCTGTAGCTTCTTCAGAGTAAGACTTCGCCTTCAATTAATGGCAGCAACGCTTGTAATTTTCAGATATTAACAAAATGTTAATCCAATCGGGAGAACAGAGAAGCTCAGAATAAAGATACACGTCAATACGTTATTGAATGATAGACAAACAAATGCTTAAACACACAAACATTTAAGTTTTCATAAAAAATAAGGCCAGATATTTTCGAATCTTCAATAAAATGCAGCTTTATTCAGCACGTGGCAAACGCGTGAAATGTTTATAGAACAATAAATTTTACGTAAATGTGAATCAAGTCATTTGCCATGATTGGTATGGGTAGAAGTATTTGCTACTTTTAAAAGTTGCGGCATTATGGATTATGGATTATGGATTATGGATTATGGAATTCTTGCTTTTTTGTTGTACTACTTGTTCACTGTTCACTGTTAACTTAATCAGGAAGGAAGAAGAGAGAGAAGAGCAGCGACGCAAACCTCCACATATAAATTATAATGGCGCTTTGACGATCAATTTAACGAAACTCAAACAAGTTTTTCTTTAGTTTTTGATTGAATTATTAAAGTATTGTGATTTGTGAATGTATTATTGTTTAAAAAAGATATGTCGCGATGAAATTCCTGTGTGAAATTTTTTAAATTGGGTTTTATGAGTTTCTTGATCCAGTGTATTAAAGATCCCACCATTTAATCCAATTACCATTTTTTCTTCCTTGTTCTTCTTTAAATAATACAATCATGGCTAAGTTCATATTTATACAATGCTTTGGGACTCATCAATTCTGGGTCTTTTCTGACAACTGCTTAAGTTCTGTCTTGAAGTTTGATTGCTTTGTGACTTGAGAGATTCCAACTTAAGATTTGAAGTTGGAAACTTTTCTTTTTAATAGAAGATTAAAATGATGAAAACATTTGTAAGGAGAGGTTTCCTGCCCTTTTTAGGCTTCACCCAGTGAGTATTACTGTATTAGGCACCTGATACCGGGTGAAAAGGAAGCCTTAAAGCCTTATCATTTATGTAAGTGAATAAGTGATCCAAGGTATTACTGCCCACGTAGATTGTGAATGAAGGAGTGCTTGATCATAAGTGAAAAGTCAGCGCCAATATAGCTAATATATTTGTAATGAATTGAAACTGAAAGCAAGCACTGAAATTCTTAACAGGAAGGACAGGTAGTAAATTGCAGGAATTAGAGTTGAATTTTGGGGAAAAGAAGAAGAAAATTTACGCCCCTAAGCTTTGAGTGGCCTCAGTCACTCCCAATAGTAAAGTAAAGATATCACACATTGTGCATGTCTTTGCTCTACCCTCCTGTCTCTCATGATTACAATCTGATCATTTAAGATCTGGGCAGCTGGCTAACAAACTCTGCCATGTCACACATATTCTAACCGAATTACAGGACCTTTCCCTGGGCCCTTTACCGCCAGCTGACTGACTAACAAAGCCATCC